>JAUMHR010000063.1:3984656-4005957 GCA_032361145.1 Enteromius fasciolatus | reverse complement strand
TTTGAATATGAACAAGTTTCAATAGAAATTGACCAAATACAAAAAAACACTCAAAAGCCCCAAACACTATCAACATATATGCAATTCTATATGAACAATGCTTTGGTAATATGACCTTCAAAAGCGAAGTCCTACTTATGTGGAACAAAAAAGCACCTTAAATTCCGACTATATGCAGTACTAATTTTAATTATTGCCCATTTTCATTTAATTGCATTAATTACGTTGTTCACACTTAATTATATTATTTTTAACTATATTACTTCCATAATATACATATTAAAAAGGGCTTATTCTGTTATTCACACCCTAGCTTTTTTCCTGTTCAAATCTAACAAAATCTCTCAAAGTCTCACAAAAGTTTACCTCATTTTTGGCCAGAAATATACTCTACAAATATGGTAAGATAAATGGTCTGTTGTACATACTTAATGTGTGTTCTTGCTCTACTGTGGCGGTAATAAACCTCAGTACTCAAGGGAGTGATAGAGTTTCCTTCAAATGTCTGGGCCATTAAAACAGATGTGTTATTATTATTCAGGTTGCTAGCGACGGACCTGCTGATCATTTAAATTGAACTGTGCTCAGCAAGATTTTCTCCAAACTCCTGATCGCCCATGGCAAAAGACAACAGAGAGAGAAAACTAATCACATTTACATTACATTAATGCCTGATATAAGCATTAAGCATATATATATATACTTGTGCTGTATTATCAACTGCATTCAGACACTTTTTTACGCATATAGGCTAAAAGCATGAAATCGAGCTTGCATAACAAGCATTTGAATTCACAAACAATGCACAGTTTATGTTTCAGACTGAGCTAATTACAAGTATGATGAACTACTGTACATTGTCTAGAAGTGGGACAGTACCTCAGCTGCTTCCAAAATGCATCTGTATCTGTTTAGTGAAATGATTTTAACCAACTTCACCTTTAAAGCTGCCACAGAAAAAAATCGCAGTAGTCTTTTTTCCCTTTTGTGATGTGTATTTTTGTGAAACGTCCTCTCGAATGAAAAAGGTGACTTGATTTAGTCCATTATGAATTGCACTGACTATGGCCTGGACCAGCCTTTCTGAACGCTTATAGCTCCAACCCTAATCAAACACACCTAATCCAGCTAGTTAAACTGTTCGGGATTACTAGTAAGCTACAGGCAGGTGAGTTTTATCAAGGATGGAGCTGCCGAAATAGTTTTATCAATCAATTTTATTTTAAATATGACAACAGTAAATTGATAAATGAATAAATAAATCAATACATTTGCAACATTTTGCTTTAGAAGAGTAATAGATTCTTCTTTTTGCTATCAAACGATTAATTGCGATTAATCACATCCAAAATAAAAGTCACAGACATATATTATGTATATTTATTATGTACATACAAAAGCACACACATAGAGCTTATATCAAGAAAATATTTACATGTACATGTCTGCACCTTGTCTCATGGCATAAATGTACCTTGGTGCACTTTTTAGCGTGACATGAAATATGTACCAATAAGTACACCTTTTATTCCTTTTTGCACAAAGTTACAAAGTTTCAATTAATAAAGCATATTTTCCGGACAGTTACTATCAGAACAATATTCATTTGTTGGGAAAGCCTATTTCCAATACGATAGAGCATTAACTTTTAGCAACAATCACAATATATACCTGAAGCAACATGAAAATGATGTATCTGTGTCCTGTTATTTATCTTTTGGTATGCATTTCAGGAAAAAAAAGCGGTTAGGATTCACGTGTCGTTGCAAATAGTGTTTAATCATGATTAATCCACTGAATTAATTTGATTAAAAATTTTAATCATTTGACAGCCCTAATATAAATATATTTAAAATATAAACATTACGGGCAGCTTTCCCGGATCGGGATTAGATTAAGCCAGGACTAGACCTTCGCTAATTTAGGACATTTAAGAATTTTTAGAAACACGTCTTACAAAAATGCATTATCTGTGAGCATTTTAAGACCAAACAATGACAATAATGTATTTTAAGATATCTCCGTGCAAGCTTTTTCCAGTTTAGACGGGAAACTGCCCCTACATGTTTTATGCAAGAGTATTTCTATATGCATAATAAATATACACAATTATTATATAAACAAAAACTTTTACTTGGAATACGATTAACTGCGATTAATCAATTGACAGCAGTAATACTTAAAAATTTTACTATCTTTGTTGTATTGCACCAAATGAGGGATGGTCAGGAAAAAAAAGTGATGTAATAAAATAATAAATTGTAACTTGCTTATTTGTACAGCACTGGAAGAAAGGGACAATGCATGCCATGTCCCTGAAATCACATCTGAGCTCAGATAGATCAGAGCTGGCCAGCACTCACTCCCTCAGTCTCTGTCCCGTGTGGAGATGAGTTACAGTAAGAGAGATGTATTTACTGCCCTGCAGCGCTGCTCCTCTACGAGGCCGGTCCCCTGCTCCCTCCCGCCACCACCTCCCTGTGTATCTAAATATCAATACTTTATTAAGTCAAGGGTTAGCTGATGAATAGAGCCGGACAGAGCTGTTATAAATCACTCTCTGTCTTTATTTAATCAGCCTAATGCGCTCTGTCCTTGAGAAGCAGGCCTCTGAGAGAGCAGTGCTGCTCATTCACTCATCAGAACCTGAGACCGAGGTGAGAAAGTTTGGGGGGAAAACTCTTTTCGGAGATGGCCTACATAGAGGAACTTACCAAAGTTATGAAGTTATGAAATATATATGTTATTTCTTACTGTGTTGTTGTTTTGATCTACAGTACTTCGTCCTGGTGAGCAGACATGCTTTATTAGCGATGGCAGATGATGGGACCGCAGGAGGATATATCTCTTGTTTGGAGGAGGGTGATAAAAGAGAGTATTTAATGGCTAGGTATAGCGTTGAATAAGCCTTGGACCTCTGAATAATTTAATAAGGATTTTGTCAATTTTGTGTTAAAGCTATTGGTTCTAACTATTGTAAGGCAGATCACACAACGTGTGAAGATATTGTAAAAGAGAGAGTTCAACCAAAATAAAAATTGAAAAAAAAAAGTTTCTTAAATGGTACAACTGAAGATATTGCTGGTCAACTTCTATAGTTTGTAAAGAATACTATGGAAGTCAAAACTTTTCTGAAATACACGCTTAGGTCAACTTAACAAAAGTGATTGGTTTTTTTACTTCTGGTGCTTTTCCACATTGGAATTGGAAGGTTAGTCAACCGAATTGCATTATGGGATGTGATATTACATTAAAGGGATAGTTTACCTAAAAATTAAAATGTGATGTTTATCTTCAAACCCCCAGGGCATCCGAGATGTAGGTGACTTTGTTTCTTCAGTAGAACACAAACAAATATTATTAACTCAAACCGTTGCAGTCTGTCTACTGGAAGTCAATGGCTACCAAACGTTTCCAAAAACATACACAGATGAAACCAAATTAAACCCTGCGGCTCGTGCCGGTACACTGAGATGTTAAGACAGTGTCTGTGCACACAACTGAAGAGTATTTATATAAATCTGACCTCTTATACAGCACAGTCTCTGACTGTCCTCAGCTTCTTCACAACATCCAGAGCTCGACACTACATAGATCTACATAGATGCCTCATTAGTGACTGTTTCTATGGGCCGCGATACAGTAGTTGTGAATACTACCATACCCTTCGTGATATTTCATCAGTATGGGAATCACTACGCATTAAAAACTGTAGGGTTGGTAAGATGTTCACCAAGGCTGCATTTATTTAAACATAACACCATAAAACCAGAAATATTGTGAAATATTATCACAGCTTAATAGAACTGTTTTCTATATACTTTAAAATGTAATTTATTCCTGTGATGGAGTAAGCTGTATTTTCAGCATCATTACTCCAGTCTTCAGTGTCACATGATGCTTTTTCTTATGACATGATTGCACACTTTTTAAAATCATCAATGCTGCCGCTTAAGATTTTCAGGTGTCTTTACATCATTTATTAGGAAAAGAAATCTTTCGTAGCATTATACTTTTATCTACATTCACTATTGATCAGTTTAATGCATCCTTGCTGAATATAGGCATTACAAAACGAATCATTTTGAATCATAGTGGCATCACACACTCTTAAAAATAAACCTTTTCAAAAGGCTCCATTTTGGTACCTTAAAGGTGCATATTAGTACTTAAAGTGTACATATTTGAACCTAATAGGTACAAATGTATACCTTTTGAAAAGGCACAGTCCCAGTGACAGCTTTTCTACCTTTATATCTGACAGCGTAATGTGATTAATGAACATGTTATCCAATAAACAGTATCGAAAGTGATTTTTTAACATCATTTTGATCACTGGAACGACTACAATGAGACATTTTTACACATTATTACAGTTAAAACGTATTTGTCATTGATATTTGGTCTTGTTTCTTAATAAGCGCGGTGTGCAGCACTAGAATTCCATTCGGAACACCAGCAGCGTTCCAAGCTTGCAGTATCAAGCATGAGCCAGTGAGAGGCGCTGTGATGTCATCAAAGCTTCCCACGAAGACTCTATCTGTAGGGATTCTAACCTTCTCAGACAGTCATTTAAAAACCAGTCCGTATCATTACCCACACAAGCTAGCCCTGTTCAGCAGCAGATATACACTGAGCTGCATTTATTGTGAATTTTTCAATCTGTCATGCTTGGCCGCCCATCCGTTTTTTTGACCTACAAATGAAAAAGTGTTTACCGGCTTGGTGGGGTTCGGCACTGATGACATCACTCGGTTTTTCATACTTGCCGGTAATGTATTACAGCACATCTGACAATCTTTCTCTCTCTCTGCTCCAAGCCACAATCGTTTCTATGACACTCTGCGTTTTCCTGGCCTCTTCTTCTATGCTGTCCTTCTTTCATCCACATCTCTTGCTCTCTTTCTATGACAGCGTTGCCCTGGGCCCTTCCTGCTCAGATCGTGCACACTGACAGAACAAAGGGCCTCTCTCTCTGCACCAGAGCGGCCGTGTTAAAGTCTCTGTGTGCAGATGCTCCAAGCTAACGCCGATGGTCCTGATCGCAGTGTAATATAAAGAGGGCCCCGGGAGGGCAAACCGCTAAATCAAATTCTCACCATTTGGCCACTGGCTTCTGAATGATTTTGCTACTTTTGTTTTAGTTTTGCAATTTCTCTCATTGATATTTTTTAGAAGTGGCCTGTCTCCTGTATGTGACTGGTACACTTTAAACCCTGTTTCAGCACAGTTGGTATGTCATATGAATACGGTGAGTGATGTGATCAAAATCTTTTACACCTACATTACTGTTCAAAGGTTTGGGGTCTGATAAGTTTTCAGAGAAGAATCTTTCATTTGATAATACAGAAAAAAAGGGAATTATTATATATTAAAATTACTTGTAATGGAAGTTGGTTTCTACCATGGGATAATTAAAAAGGTAACAGTGAAAGTTTATGTGTCACAATTTTTTATTGTATTGTTTTGTTTTTCTCTATAAACTTTTATCTCTCTCTAAATAAAGATATAAACTCACAAATGTCACAGTTATCATTTTTTTATGCATGTATCTCTCTCTGTGCATTATCTGTGCATATTTCTTTTAATTATGTGGCAGAAAAACTATATTCCCATATTTTATTTTATAATTTTCAGCATCATTACTCCAGTCTTAGTGTCCCATGATGCTTCAGAAATCATTATATAATATGTTGATTTTCTTCTAAGAATTTTTTTGTATTCTTTTTTTATGTTATCAATGCTGAAAGCACCATTAACTAGTTGCTTATTGGTTACTTATTAAGATATATATATACTATGGACCACACATATACTGCAGGACCATATTCTGAATTCCCAATCCTACCCAATAACTAAATCTAAAAACTACCTTACTAACTATTAATAAGCAACAAATGAGGCGTTTAGGCAAAAGTCATAGTTAATGATTTGTTAAAGGAGATAATTAGACCTTAAAAATAAAGTGTGACCAAAATGTTCATTTCTTTTAAAAAAATGTACTGACTGTACGAGTGTGCTCAGGTCAGACAGTGTAATATGCTTTTAAAGTCTGCTTGCATAAAGAGGAATCACTCTGGAGCTATTCAGACTGGGATCACAATGACCTTTAGAACACAATGCCTGCCAGCCTACAACTTTCCATCACGGCCTGTCAGACCTGCCCCTTCATCTCCTCCCCTCGCTCTCTCAGGCCCCGCTCCAAACCTAGTGAGCTGTCCTGGTTTCTAGACTATAGGTAGATGTCTCCTAAAGGGCCGGTCACGCTGACAGCCGTTAAATCACTGGAGGTCATCGAGTGTCTGTGCTCTTTGCTGCTACTCAACTGTTTCACTATATTAACCTGGTTTGCGGGTCATTTGCATGAAGTTGAACTCAACTTCGTCTAACTTTGTTGCATCGCCAACGGTCGTTGTCGCTCATCTCGCTGGAAACCCCGAACTCTCATTAAAAATGAATGAATGCAGGTTGCTTTGTCTCTGTGCAAACCGCTGGCAATGTGAAGGCCCCTTCAGGCGGCATCCTAACTGAAATGGATCCTCATAAGTGACTGATTTGAAGTGCTCTACATAAGCAACAACACACAAACACTGTACCTCCAATGACGCAGCAATGCATTCCAAATAGAATTTGATTTTAATTTAATGCCAAGTTAACAACGTGATAGCATACAAATACAGAGCACTCACAAACGGAACAAAAGTTTGAGGCTGATCTGATTTTATCATATTTTTGAATATAAAAACGTTTTCTTTTGCTCACTGAACACACAGTAAAAAAATATTATAACAATATTATTTTAAAACATTATTTGTTAAAATAACATTTTAGAAATATGAACAGCTCTAGAAATATGTATCCACATATTTATATCAAGCTCTTATAACCCCTCGCAATTCATACAGGAATAATTTACATTTGACAATATATGTAATACATAAACACTATTTATACAGCATCAAAAAAGAAGACGATATTCCTCTCCTACTACTAATAAATGGTAAACAGGTAAATGAATAAATAAATTCAAGTGTGGGAATTCAGTTAGAAATTATTATAATATGCTGAACTGTTACTCATTTTATTTTTATAAATGTTAAAAATGCTTAATATCACGTGGAAACCATTTTATATACTGTATACAGTATATATATATATATATAATTTTATTTTTACTTTTATTTTTCGGGATTCTTTAATGAATAGAAATCCTTAGGATTTACGTATAGCCTCTTAATGTATATATAGATCACTCAATAGACATTTTATTGTTATTAGTGCTGAAAATACTTACCATCTTGTGGAAACCATTGTGTGTGTATATATATATATATATATATATTTTTTTTTTCTTCAGGATTCTGAATAACATAGGATTATAATATAGGATTTACATATAGCCTATATTTATGGATCACATTGCTTCCTACCTTCTAATAAGTTTTGTACATTATATATTTACATATAAACTCTCATATGTTGTCAAGATATTCAGCTTTGACTTTGGGCTATGGTTTTTATCTCCATTTTTTTTTAAATTCACCCTCTTTCTCCACATGTGTTTAATTCTTTAGCCGTTTTTTTTTTCTTAGACCGATGGATTTGTTTGTCGAGTTAAGTGTAGCTCTTGTCTGAAGGTCCTTCAGCCTTTTACTTTCTTTTAGATGTCATTTTCTGTTTTTTGTTGCTCCTGTCATGTGCACACGCATTTAACTTCCCGTCCTCTCTCAAACCACTTAAAGTGATTGCTTTCTTTCTAACAACGCAAAGTATGATCCAATTTGATACTTTCAAGTGCTTTATTCTGTTACACGCTTTGCTTTATCTTATTAGTAGCATTTCTCAAGGGCAAAGACATAAACCAAACCTGCCAAACACAGTTCAGACCATCACTGGTAGGACGGGAAGACTGAAGGACAGAGCAGTGATATAATTGTCTCAAGGAAGACGGGAGGACCTGGCGAGTGGAAACCGGATGCTAGAGCTCCAAGAACGCTAGCATCCCACTCGCGGCGCACACAGCTGCTCTCTTACAACACAAAAACACGGCCACTTGGCTTCCAGCCACGCCTCATCCCCTCGACAGGCCTTCCTGTCCCGCACCGGAACCCGCTGATTTATCTCACCCCGTCCTTCAACACTACAACTACAGGCCCTCTTCCTCACAGACGCCTTCCAGAGATAAACCTCGACAAAACCTCTAGTGTGCTTACATGTACAACAAACTTGGGTTAGAATAGGTAACACTTGTTAACTATTAACTACAACTTTTCCCTCAATAAATTCTTAATTTGGTAGTTAGATTAGGTAATAGGTAGGATTAGGGATGCAGAATAAGGCATTAATATGTGCTTAATTAGCACTAATAAATGGCTAATATTCCAATAATAGGTGCAACCAAAAAATAAATTGTTACCCAAACTGGATTACTTATGAAACATCATTTTTACATGCAAATCATATTCTGACAGCACAGTAAGTAAAATCATAAAATGTAATTTTGCACATTGCCACTAACACTAAGAAGCTGACAGATTTTGTGAATGCTCCCTCTGCCTTCCATTGGTCGGTTAAACAGATAGCCCCGCCCCCAATCTCACACTATTGGTTGGGTCCATGTTGCTGTGTCAAGCTGGTTTGACCTTTAGCGCAGTAACGCTGCCCGGCTTTTTGGCGTCAAGCATAAACTAAAAATCAGCTGTGAGAGTGATCATTTCACAGCTGCACATATGATAAGTCCTCCCTACAGAGACATAAAGACAACCAGAGATGCATTTGTTGAGAAACAACACATATTTCCTGCTTGCTTTCACACGCTTACACACACATTCACAGATACAGTCTTTGTGAAAATTAAAACTGCTTTATGAAAACAATTACAGTTTAATCCAATATTTATGCTAAGCCTGCTTGCCATACCTCTTGTAATTGGCTTGCTGATGTGAAGAGCACTTGTTAATTGAGAATAAAATTCATTAAGAACATTATATACTTCCACAAAAAGACAGAAGTACACGAGAAGTCTGTGGTTGTGAATGGTTACTATTTTAATAGTATTTTCATTGGACTCCAAGCAACACACAGAATTACCATGGGACATACATTTATGGTACTTCTTAAGAACAAAAAGTACCAGTGTAATAAAATTTTTAACATGTTTATGTAGTGGTAAATTTTAAAGTATTTAAAGTATTACCATGTAATACACTCACTACAGTAAACACAAAGAAACACACAATGGATTACCATAGTAATATATCCCAAAAAAATAAGTGGTACTTGGTACATGGTATATACTTGCAAGTAATAATATTTTACTATATTACTGTATTTTATATCACATAAGCCATGGTATTTATATAGTATTATAAAGAACTTATTATTATCTTAACTTATTATAGTATTATCAAGAGCATCATGGTACATAGAAATTAAATTAAATTAAATTAAATTAAATTAAATTAAATTAAATTAAATTAAAAATATTTTAATAATTAAATTTTATTTTATTTTGATATTTACCATGGTATTTTCATAAGTATTACGGTTGCAGTTTATTTTATGGTATATGTGTGCGTATATATACTTATAATGTACTTACAGTACAGTAAGAAAGTACTGCAGTATAAGGTAAGTACATAGGGTAGGGTTAGGTTTAGGGGGTAGGTTCATACATGAATAACAGGACTGTAAAATAAAGCAGTATTGATTATACACAATGGTACTGTATCTCAATACGATATGCCATGGTGTTACTTCCTGACCCTTAATTAAAAAACACCACCACGTCCAAGTAAACAATGGTAATATGGTAGTCTTTTTAGTGCCAGACTGTGAATACTTCAGCTATGCCTAATTGACTTTTGCATCCTCCACTAAAACTTCAGGGTAAATTTAGGCACATAAATGAGTGCAAAGATCATGAGCTCTATTCTTTCTCTGAACACCCTCAGGTTAAAATTAGACTGTAGGTTATTTTGGTAAGAGGCAGGGAAGTAGCCTTTCCTGGATGTGAGGGAAAATACTCAGGGTCACAATGGCCCGAGAGAGAGTGAGGTAGACTTGTGTGTGTACACTCATGACAGTATGTGAACATGCTTGAATTCAGCTGCAAACCTGTGGGAGAACGTAGAGCTTACAGTCGTCTTAGGCAGTTTCCTGCACATGAGGTTTCATGTTAATTGGCTTTGAGAGAGGGAAGTAGTGCAAGTGTCCCTGGTGCCAAAACTCTGCGTATGCGTCTGTGTGCATACAAATACAGGCTCTGTCGAATAAAATCCTCATCTGTTCTGTGGCCCATAAACAACAGTAACACAGTAAGCAGACAGGATGGCTTAGGAGTCAATAGAGTTAAGAGACGTGCAGTCTGTTTCCAGAGCAAAACTGTAAGTTAATTCACTTAAATCCTATTCGTGTGATTTGGAAGTGACGGGATGACAGGTAACATCAGTAATATGCTTCTCAAACAAGCCTTAATATCGAAAACTTTTACTCATAATTTGTCATTTTAATCAGTCTGTCTTGCTTGGGAAAACAAACATGAGCACATTTAATCAAGCTAAGCGTTTCTGACATTTACTGGACTGTGAAGGACAGTGAAAAAGAGACTATCTAGGAGAACAGGATTTAAACAAATAAGAATAAAAGTATTGTGTAAGAGCTTTCCTAATTCCACGTACCTTTTCCTGAAACTGAGCTGTAAAAATAAGTTGTGTAAGTCTGTATTGATGCCTCAGAGTACACTAATGAGTCTATGTTCACAAAACATCTACATCTAAATGCCGAGCAGCTAATAAATGTCTTCTAGCAACTAGCAGTATAATGACTTTACCGTTTTAAAAATGGTCTGTTTAGTTCTGAGGATCAATGAGACGGTGGATCCTCTTATGTAAAACTAAATTAAATAACCTTGACAATCATTAGTAGACTCCAGGAAAACAAATGCTAGTATCTGGCCCATTTTAGTCCTCTAAACAGTTGACTGTAGCCACTGACATCCATATGTTTTACATATTCTGAAAGTCAATGACTAATTGGTTCCCGAGATTCTTCAAAATATCTTCTTTTGTGTTCAACATAAAAAAGAAACTTGCACAGGTTTGGAACAATTTTATTGTGAGAAAAAATTTTTTTTGTATGACTATCCCTTTATTGTCAATATAAAATGCAATTTACTTGGTAAACACAGTATTTTGTTTGGTATTTATTTTAAAGTAACATAAGTTGCATAGCCCAGGTAATTTGATCTTGGAAAAATCTGATGAGAGATATTTCATATTATATTGGAATCTTTTTATTGCATACTTATCAGAGAAAACAAACCACTTAAGTAGCCTTAATGGCAAGCCAGATATTACCTGAGTACATTACAACAGATGCCTGAATCGTTACGGTGTCCTGACAGCTGTTCAGTCTGCCAGTTTAGCACAGCAAGAGACTCTACTGCAAACAATGCAAGGCGGCACACATGCATGCACATGTGTCTAAACACACACACACAGCTGAAACAGACATGAAGTTTCCAGACAAGTACACCCAACTGCCGAGTAAAGCGGGCCATGTCAGTGATTAGCTGTCAGAGCGTAGGCATCCTCCTCATTGGAATTAAAGAGGTGCAATTAGGAGGAGGAGGAAGTCTCATACATCAAACTGGCTTTGAACTGAGGAGACGGCACACAGAGACTGAGAAAGAGAGGGAGAAAGAGAGCTCACCAAGACTCACTTTATCGTTGTGAAACTTTGATTGTTTAGCAGAAGCACACACACTTTCTTTCCTTCTCGAAAACACACATTCTTACCCGGTAACCCTGCAACTAGCCATCTCTCCATAACAATACAGCCCTCTTATCTCTGTTCATATAAAAGGAAGCTTTGATCTCTCACAACATGCAAAAAAATGAGGACTGCAACAAAAAGGCTGGTCACAAAGTCAAAAACATGACGGGGGAATTTTAAAAAAGTGAGAGAAAGAGAGCGAGCGAGTGAAAGTGCTCCTCAACATCACACAGAATTTTCTCATCCTCCAGCAGAGCAGCTCCCACAGAGCATCCGCGTCTGTCCCAGACTGTCTGAAAAACAGATTTGAGTAATTTTGCCCTTTAAAAATGCATGCGTTCCTGTATTATTCATCTTCAGGCTGCATGCGAATTCTAAACATCGGCATGAGAAGGACTCTTTTCTCGTCTGAATGAAGAGCATTGTTAAGCCCAATCAGAAGCACCGGCTAATGATGGCATTCTACCGGAGTAATGAACCAACCTGAACCAATAGATCAGGGACATGAAGTGACAACCCACAGGAAAGAAAAATCACAAATGAGATCCCTTTAATATCATATTTGGTTGTTCTAGAAAGCAGTGAGTTTGAGAGCAATTATTATAAACCTCCAGCTTATATGCCAGTCTCAATCCTAAAGAGAAATAAAAAAGACATCTGTTGAAAATGAGGCATCTGTTGGCACAGTATGGAGCTATAAAATGAATGTGGTCAGCATAACACAAATAATTTGGACTATGCGTGAATTTGAGCAGTGTCTTGAACAGTTTGGAGCCGTGTTGAGATCTATTAAGACAGGGGTTCCCAAAATCTGACCTGGAGGATTGCTGTCGTGTAAAGTTTAGCTGGCTGTACGCCTAGATTAGCTGAGTGTAACTGTGGTTATACCGAGTTCAAACTGCACGATTTTAGCCCCGATTTTGACTCGCCGACAAATCACAGGCAAATCGTTGCTCGTTCACGAGAGTGACAATCACACAGTGTGAACAATCAAAGACGCGATCTGAGAGAATCGTCAACGTGTCGCCGACACCCGTGAGATATTTGGCATGCTAAATATCTGGACCTGTCGGCGATTCAAAATCATGCTGTGTCAATGTGTTCTGACCGAATAACATTGCCGATTACCTACAGCCAATGAGAGAGCCACATCCAGGGCAGTGGAACGTTGGGGGAGGAGTTACGAAGGTATAGAAGGTCATTTTCCACCTCTATAATCTTCTTTTCGTTGCAAATGAGCGCACATGCAATTTAAATGGCAAGCTTATTTTGCTTGCTATTATTTATATTAATTATCCCAGTCTCACATAAGAACTCCAGTCTTGCACACGTGACCTCGCGTTGTTTTCATGTCACTTGTTTGGCAGTGAGACAAAGTTGTTGGAGATTCTTCCTGTTGTAAAGTCACCGATCTATCACACAGCAGCGACTGAATACTACCCCAGATAGTCATGCAGTGTGAAAAGATCTGTGATGCGACTACTTTGAAAATCGTGCAGTCTGAACTCGGCATTAGAGCTGAACTCTGCAGGACTGGACAACCTTGTCTTAAGAAACTTTAGAGCTGGGGATCTCAATTCTGGCCGTCAAGTTCCACTTTCCTGCAGAGTTCAGATCCAACACTAATCAGACACGCCTAAACAAGCTAATCAAGGTCTTGATGATCAGTGGAAAGTTACAGGCAGGTAAGTTTGATCAAGATTGGAGCTTAAATCTGCAGGAAAGAGGGCCAGAGTTGAGAACCTCTGCTTTAGAGAAGAGGCAATAAAAGTTATATTAAAAACAGGGATGCCCAATCCTGTTCCTGGAGCTCTACCTTCCTACAAGGTTCAGCTTTAACCCTGATCAAACACAGCTTAAGCAACTCATTAAGATCCTCAGAAGCACTTGATAATTACAGACAGGTGTGTTTGATCAGGGTTCAATCTCGAGTCAGCAGGTAGGCAGATCTCCAGGAACAGGATTGGGTACCTCTGTATTAAAGGTCCCCTGAAGTGTCTTAAAACACGCAGCGTTATTCTGTGTGATGACATAGTTTCAACTGAAACAGGAAGACCCTTTTTAAAATAGCCAATAGTGTTTTGTTTATATCTGCTCTAGCCAGAGCCGCATTTGAAAGCCAGAGTCTAATAGATTACCCCCTAGATTCAATTTGAAAATCTTACTAAAAACAAAAAGTGATCATAATCATGCTGAGGCTGTGTAATTTTGCCGACTAGCTCATATGATTCACTCCATGCAGACAGACTCCGGTCAGACTGTGAGTGCTGCACAACACCAAACCAGACCTCTTTGCCCTCAAAGCATATTTGCACTAGGTAAATCACCTACAGTGTACACTACAGTATGTGCAGAAATTACAAACACTGCGAACAAGTGACCAATCTCAGCCGCAGCTTTAGCACCTACATATAGTGTTGGGGCGGGCACTTCAGATTCTATAGAGCACTTGATTGGTCAGAAGATTTGAAGAGTAAATAAAATAGTTGATCCGTTTTGGTACAAGTGATGCGTTTTTAATGCTTATATCTTTTAAATGCTAAATTTGTCACAGTTTTGGTGAAAACTGGAAAAATAAAAGGTTCTTTTCACAATAATGTATGCAGACCTCCCTCTCTTAAGGGATAGTGCACCCAACTCACCGTCAAGCCATGCTAGGTGTATATGACTTTTAGATGAATACAATCAGAGTTGTATTAAAAAAGAGAAATTCCTGGCTCTTCAAAGCAATGTAAAAACAGCGGAAGGGGGTCAAGATTTTGAAATCCAAAAAGTGCATCCATTCATCATATAAGAGCGACATTCCACTGGATGTTGTACTGTAAGTGTATGCATTTTTAATATGGATATTTTTCTTACATAAAAGCAGCCCTTCATTTTAGAAGGCCTTTACAAGCCATGTGAATATTTTTTTTTGGATGAAGACACTTTTTTGGACTTCAAAATCTCTATCCTTTTTCGCTGCCATCATAAAACTTGGAAGAGCCAGGACATTAAAAAAAAAAAAAAATTAATCTAAAAGAAGAAAGTCATATACATCTAGGATGGCTTGAGAGTGAATAAATCATGGGTAATTTTCATTTTTGAGTGAAAAATCTCTTTAATATATCCCAAAATCGTTCCACATCATATTCAAAGTCTTTATTTAAATCATTTTTCTCTGTTGGCATCGGTCTGAAGGAAATTCCAAAAACCAACCCACAGAATTATAAAGGGCACTCTTTCACATATTCTTTCACAATCAACAATAACAGTGTATCATATTCATTCTTTACCCTTGCAGCACTGTAGGGAAGTCAGAGTCTAAAAAGAAAAGGTTGCAGAGATGACAACACGCAAGTGATTTCAGCGTTTCCTCAGAAGAAAAGGCCACCCAGCACTGGCAAAGTCAAGCAGTGCATTAAAGACTAAGTGCAACGTTGGGGAAAGTGGCGTTTACTGACAGAAGGTACACGCTCGGAACGGGAGCCTTTATTTCGCTCGTGACATTTGGTTTCCGTGGTGCCCGGGGGACGCAGCTGTTCTACTGGAGCTCAGGGCGGAGCAGAGGAGCTGGATAGGTTTCTGAACGACCATGGAGTCTGCATCTTTACACTATCCCTCTATTTACACAGGGAGTACTCTCTCAGTCCTGAAAAGGGATAGAGAGAGGTAGCAGAGAGAAGAAAAAGGTGATTTGGGTTTAAATAAGTAGGTCCACAAAGAATTTGAGCCCCCAGAATACTGAGGAAAATTTGCTGCAGAATTTACAGAGACATCATTCATAAAACGGTTCAAATCTCCGTCTCTCTCACTTCTTTTGGTAAGGGTGAAGTGTGTAATTTCAAGGCCAATAGGGTCAGGTTCATGCACTTCTCCAACTAGTTGGATAAATAGAACCAACGTTAATGAATCCCATTGGAAACATTGGCATTGGTTGTGTCCCATTTAAATCCATTCAGGAGAATTCCACATACTTTCCCTCAGATTCAATGCAGTAGCTATGTGTCTGGTCCTATGAACTACTGTTGTGAGATAGTTTTTTAAAGTAGCTGAAAAACTGAAAGCAGTGGGTGGGTGATTTAAGCCCTTCCATGGTACAGTCACATGACCCAGTGCTCTCCTTTGAGGCCGGGGCCTCTCCAACAGTTGCCACAGTAATGCACTCTCTGCCCTGTGAACCCCAACTAGCCTTTATTCCCCGTGCAACCGAACTGTACCAACGCTAGCTCCAAAACAAAGTGTTACTCAATAACATCATGAGAGAACGAGGGAGGGACACACAGAGAGATAACAGAACAGAATGAGAGGGAGAGAAAAGATGCTGGACTCTCTCAGAGGAGGGGAAGAGGAATGAGCCCCACTGGGAGCATTATCCAACTCTGTAGGGCCAAAGAGCCCGCTCAGGATTTCCACACTCCAGTTGTAA
Source organism: Enteromius fasciolatus (assembly GCA_032361145.1). Lineage (NCBI taxonomy): Eukaryota > Metazoa > Chordata > Actinopteri > Cypriniformes > Cyprinidae > Enteromius > Enteromius fasciolatus. The sequence continues at coordinate 3,989,774 of JAUMHR010000063.1, read as the reverse complement.
ACAAAGAGCCTTTTGATGCTCTCCCAGCTTCAAAGACATGGATGACTACTCAATCATGTGACCACAGAGCAGCCCTGCCGTTCACACGTACACCGTAGCCACACACAGCGTTTCACCCGTCGACATATACAAAGTCACATTACTGATGGAAAGGAGACCTTTGGACAAAAGGAAGCAGCATGTGCACCTGCAGAAAGGGACAAAGATATGCAAAAACGTGCAGTCATTTCTCGAGATCCAAATGTGTGTGCACACAAATGAATACAACATGTCTTATTTAGAGATTTTTCAGCATCACACACACACATTCCTGCAAAGAGAGGCTTGGGCTCTATTCAACCTCTCTCTTTTTTGCTAGCGCTGAGCACTCTGAGAAACAGCGAGAGGCAGAAAAACATGTCATGCAAGAGGGAGCTTATTGTGCCATGAAGGGAACAGATGGAACCTCCCACAAACCACTGGGCCCTTCATTCTCCTGCCTCCCTAAAAAAACGGCATCACAAAACAGCAACACTGGCTCTGCTCACCCATAATGCACCTTTGCATTCTTACAAAGACGTGAGGGTGTCCATGTGCAGTCTTGCAGGCAGAGATTCAGTTATGTGTGACAAATACTCGCTGTGCACATCACGGGAATCCCCAAACACAACTTGTGCGTACCCCGTCTAGGTAGTGCCTCTAAAACGCTTCAATCTGCAGGGCTCAAAATCCCGTCGTGAGCATGTGTGCCAGCGGGAGAATTATGCAAGAAGAGTTTGTGAATCTGAAAAAAACTTGGTGTGTGGATACGTGCCAACTAGAAATAAATCAAGGAAAAAAGATCCCAAAAATCCAATTTTTACGTTTTCTGATAACAAGAAAAAATTATAAAATGGGGTTCTGGCTTGCTTTCAGAGTTAGAGGGTATTGCTTTCTAGGTAGTTGCTTACTGCTTACTAATCAAGTCCACCCTGAAGTCCCTGAATATTCATTTCCTTAAGCCCAAAGTATTCTTTTTTAGTATAAAAAAGTAAAATAGTAAAAAGTAAAATAATATAAAAAATATCCCTCCATCAGTTTTATACTTCTGCGTATGCAAACATACTGTATGCATACAGTGCATATGACACAACTTTAATCATTACAATAGTATGCGCCTGTTTTTTGTAACTGTGTATGTTTAGTAAACGCAAATATGTATTGAATTTGTTTTGCACTAATCAATTGTTCCACAAGGTGGCAACACTGGCCCATGCTGCTGTTTTACTGCAGAACACTAAACTAAAAAATGGAGCAATAAAACAGCAGAGACTGCAGCCACAAAAGAGGGCTTCTTTGACAAATGCTTGTGTGAGAGTTTTATGAAATTGCTGCTACTTCAGGTTAAACGAGTACAAATACATTTTTTTATCAGTCATAACATCTGGAGAAATACTGCATCATGTAGCACAGACACTAGATTAAGATGAAGCTTTCTAGAGCGCATGTGACACCTGTCTGAGTTTGCGCACACTTTCAAACGGAGTACACGGTTGTGCATTTGACTGTCTACGCTAGTGTACACGCACAAAAACCTACATGAGTCTTTCACCCATTGTATCTAAGAAAATATAATATATAATATATATATAATATAGTTTTGGATGATTTACAATGGGTTGTGAAGTTAGGGATAGGGATTTGGGACAGATATGTAACTCTTAATTAACTTTTCTGTTTCTGTAGAGTTTAACTAGGGTGACCATTTGCAGACTGATAGGTGAATGACATTGGTTCCTTATGTTTTAAAGATGCTCTGGAGGTACTTTGAATCAAAGCAATATAGAAATCCTGGCCAGGATGCGTCCTGAGAAAATGGCACGTATGGTCCCCCTAGTTTAACTCTAATTAAACACAATTGTAGCAGCTTATCAAGATCCGCTGGGTTACTAGAAGCTTAATGTAGGTGTGCTGAAGCAGGCTGTAGATAACCTCTGCAGGACGGTGGCATCCTGGACCTAGATTGGACACCCCCGAACAATGAGCAACGCTAAAAGTGATGCTTCTGTTAGCAGTCACAGAAATCACACGAAAATAACACACCCATTAAAGTATACATACCACAAAAGCTTCACTGATAAGCTGGAAGTATCTCATCCCAAGAAGGTAGTGTTGAGTGATAGGGTGCACTAATCTAGGCCATGCTGGATAGTTGGATACTTCAGCCCCTGCCGGCCCTCGCTGTTTACTTAACTTCCCCTCCTCTTCAAAACCACTGCTGGCGCAGCTGGACAACCACATGGGCCAAAAAGGGGAGGTGTGTGTGCGTGTATGTGCATTGTGTGGTAGTAGTGCCTCCACACCCAATTTCAAATTTCACTTTATCTCCAGCCCTGACAATTAGAGCTGCCTCTATCTGTCATGGCTGCAGGCTGGGAGCCACCGAGGGGCGGCTGACAGACAGAACTTTAATTAAAGTAGTCCCTTCAGCAATGACCATTTAGGCCTAGCTACCGCTAACACAGGGCGGGGAAACAGAGAGAGAGAATTTTGAGAGCTAACAGATAGCGGTAAGCACTTCACCTTACTACAGGTTTAGATGCTGCCTACCGGCTTATGTTCTAAATAAAGGCCTTAAAACGCTTTCTGAAATTAGCTTTCTCCGGGGTGTGCATGTAATTTGGTTCTGAAGTTGTGTGTCATAGTTCAGCTTAGCATAGCTGAAAATACTCATAGTGAAGTGACACAAGACGTCTGTTTTTTTCCAGGAATATGAATCATCTGTGACATGTAGGAGGTTAAGAGCTTTAGTTTGAGTAGAACATGGAACATGCAATTTGCACGTGCTACCATTAAAGCCCCTCTCATGCAGATACATAGGATCTCCTTCCTGCACTATAACCTGACCATTTGCAACAGATATTTTCATGTCAAGCAAGATGATATTAGGTTCTCTGTTCAAGGACATAATGATAAGCAACAGCTAACTCAGTGTGACTCCCCTGGACCTTGAAAACAAATACTTAATGCTTTTTTGCTACATTACTAGGCTACAACAACAGTGGGAAAAGCACACAACAATCAAAGCTTAGCAGAATTTCGAAGCTGCCTTTTTCAACACAATGAAAGTGAATAGTGACAAAGGGCTGTCAAGCTCCAAGAAAACTACGAAAAGTAACATAATTCATCCATGCGTCTTTAATGTTACATATCAAGTCCTCTGAAATCAAATGATAAGTATGAGCAAAAACTTACATCACTACTGAAAGTCCACTATCTTGCATATAAGTATTTAAATTTGGTGCATATTTACATTTACAATGTCCCCTTACATCATTTTATCATATGCCTTCAGAAGACTTGGAATAAAGCGCACAGGTTACACTGATTATATGGCTAGTTAGAGCTTTTATGGGTTTTTTCTTCTTCAGCTAGACAGCCTCTAACCATTCACTTTCACTGTATGGAAAAGATCAGCATGTTGCCATTGGTAATATGTAAACGAGCTTTCCTTCCTGCATATGAGAGAGGAGCTCAGGGGAGTGTGGTGAGATGTTGCCTCAGTCAGCACAATCAGATGCAATTGTGAAGCAAAGGCTTTTATAAATTTGTCACAAAGCCATTGATGATAATTGCTTTTGACTGTGTTAGCAGTATCCTGCTGGTCACTAGCTTCCTGCGTGCACCACACCAACTGCTGCCACTCCTGCCAGTGCTGCTGATTATGATGGCGGTGGTGATGTCGATAATGATGATGATTTTCAAATAGATGGCGCCAAGCTGATGACTCCTGGTGTGCTGCTATAAAGTGCCTTGGTTGCTAGCTTTCCCTTGAAGGTAGACTTAATGCTTTTCAGTTCACTATGGGTATGGTCTTTCTTTGAGTGCAGCCCAAATGCCACAAGATGCGATCAATCAGTATGCAAATTTCAGCAGGGATTACCAAGATCTTTACAGAAGTTGGGGCTGAACACTAGTGGCTGTTATCTTAGCGCAAACAGAAAGGAAAAAATCCCTCCCTCCATTTTTGTCAGAGAAAAGTCCCTGTAGGCAAACACAGAGGTGTTAATGGATTTTACCTTGGGATGTGGGAGGGTACTGTCGGACATCATACACAGCGGCAGCGGGGCTGGGATTGATAAGGAAGGGGGCGGCCTCTCTGTGGGCCATCTGGGAGTTAGCTGCCAGACAAGGGAATTGCTCTAAGATGAAATGTTATGCTTGTGTCGCAGTAGTAGCTGCAGACTGTGTCCACTCTGAGACCCAAAGTGTAGGTCCACTGATTGGGGAGGTGTGACTGTTCTCACTGAGCTTACTGAAGCCAACTGAAGCCAAGCAATAACATATCATCTTTCCTCCGGTGGCCACATCATATAGTTGTCTTTCTGAACCTTGACATGAAAGTCTTTAACTTGCACCACCAGTGGTCCCATTTTAAAGGGTTAGTTAACCCAAAAGTGAAAATTCTGTCACTAATTACTCACCCTCATGCCTTCTAAACCAGCAAGAGATTTTTTTTTATGAAATCCGAGAGCTTTTTGACCCTGCACAGTCAACAATGCAGCTACCATGGTTGAGGCAACTTTATTCAACAATTTTATCTCTTCCAGCTCAGTTTGCTGCCATTCATAACAAGCCGTTATTTTTGTTTTCTTTGCACACAAAGATTATTCTCTTGCATTATTTCCTTAGCATTTATTTGCCTTTCAGCTCCAGTTCAACTCCAACCCTAATCAAATATACCTGAACCAGCTAATGATGGTGTTTTAGGTAACTTGAAAGCTAGAAGCAGGTAAATTGGAGCAGGGTTGAAACTAAGGTGCGCAGGAAGTTATCTCACCAAGAACAAGGTTGGAGACCTCTGACCCAGTGTGAGAGGCAGTAGCTGCTGTATGTTAGAGGTGGCTAACTTACTTGCGCTGCGTCCGAAATCGCTTACTTCCCTACTATATAGTTCGCGAAAAACAGCATGCGAGGCGAGTAGTATGTCCGAATTCATAGCATTCGAAATTCCATACCATGGACACTTTCCTATCCCATGAGGCTGCGGGAGAGGAGGCTCATTTTAAGTGTAAGCACCTCAGGAAGAAAACGTTGTTTATTGTGATTAAATTGCACTTGTTTAACACAATCTAAATAAACGGATGACTTATTGAAAGT
>JAUMHR010000063.1:3942714-3955544 GCA_032361145.1 Enteromius fasciolatus | reverse complement strand
AGCAACAAACACACGCTACACACGCTACAAACTCTCAGCAGGCAGGAGCAATCGAGCAGGAGCAATCGAACAGCAACCTGGGAGAAATGATAGATGACAGCAGAGGTTCACTCACTTGTTGGTTCGCTTCACGCTCAACAATTAAAAGATTTGTCTCTACCAAGACCCTTAGCTGAGTATTTATAGCACTCTTCCTCTACGGCCCAGTGTCTTCTCCCTAACATTATCTTCCTCACACACACAACAATAACTGTAGATTTGTACCTCCGAATGAAAGGCAACAATCTTCTCAAGCAGCAGCGCTCTTCTAGGACGGCTGTCTTTCCCAGCCTAATAACATTGTTCAGCAAATCGGAACGGGTGCGTGCTGCCGGGAGAGGGGCGACACAGCACGAGTTTGAAGGAGCAAATTAATTTCTGTGCCGCTGCGTGCCTGTCTGCGAGACGAGTGTGTGTGTGGGGCGCTCGGGGTGCGTGTGGGGCCGTTCGCTCTCTTTTATCAGACGGGGCAGGCCGCTGTTCCTCTGCCCCGATTCCCCGACCTCATCATAGCCTCACATTCATCACCGCCGCACGTCCCAGGCTGCTTATCTTCTTCACTCTTTCTTTCACGCTCTTCCCTTCATACTATACCTCATCTATAAATCTATCATGTCATCCTGCCCCTGACCTGGAAATATCAGCGACCGCCTGCGACGAGATAATTAGAGATTTTTAAGCCTGCTGGGGCGGATGCTCGAGCGCACATCGGGTCTCATTCATGAAACGGGAGCAGAACGGATTCCCGCGTAAATCATGCTGCATTTTTGGTAATGAGCTAAAACGCATGCCTTTATATGAGGATACTGATGTATGCACTACACCGCAAAAAACACCTTTCTAGCTTAGATTCTTTTGTCTTGTTTTCAGCCGAAATATGTAAACATTCTTAATTTTCTAGACAAGTTTGGATTATTTGCTTGTTTTCAGGAAAAGCAAGTCAAAAATAAGTGAGTTTTTACTTATAAGCAAGCAAAACAATATTATTTCAAACATAAAAAGTAAAAACTCACTTATTTTTGAATTGTTTTTCCTGAAAACAAGACATAACTTGCCTAGAAAACCCTTCTTTGTTTAAGAATGCTTACATATTTTGGCTGGAATTGGAATTTGGCTGTATAAGTAAAATATTAATTCTTAAAAAAAAATAATAAAATGACTGACGCCAAACTTTTGAAAAGCATTATTTCTAGATATTCATGTTCTTGCTCTAAAGTAATTTTTTCTTCCCCAATCAAATGCAACCATCACATCGAAGAAACAGCTGGAGATCAGATAACGAACGGGATTTAAAACATTTAAACGTAAAAAACTAAAAGAATGATTCATTTATACACAGCAAGTAAACCGTACATAGTAAAAGTATTTTGCTAAATATTTTAGCATTTTTAAACTGCCACAGAAAGTCTACATAGGGTGATCTCATGCTTTTTGATGTTGTAAATTTAACATGTTCGAATGCCTTCACAGTTAACATACTCCTTCATTTAGCTTCTGTTAGGCTCAGATAAAGTCAGGATCTACCTGCACGCACACATACACACACTCACACGGCAACCTTTTGAGGGTGATAATTGACATCTTCTGAAGAGATGCTGTGATATTTAATGACTAATGGTTTAAAGTTAATGATTGTCCAGAGGGGGTCTCCAGCAATTAACACGATTCCCCTCTCTATCAGACGTCTGCTGAGAGAGATCGAGGCTGTTCTGACCTCAGCAGAGGAAATACAGAGATTACTGGCTCCCCAGAGACGATCTACAGCAAGCGTTTAAATAGCTCATTCATATGATGATTCACCTGAAAAGCGTTAAAGTTTGAAGGCTGGACTATCTGGATTGTCACTCTTAAAAATAAAAGATCCAAAAGAATCCTTTCACAGCGGATCATATTTTCTAGAACCATTGGTGGAATTTCCCATCATGCTCGCACCACATGAGCTAGGAACGTATTTATATCTAGGAACTCCGTTTAAGGGAACTAAATACGTTCCTACTTCAGAATTGGGCCTAAAACAGTTCTATGGGAACTATCAGCGACATAAGTGTACGCTTGATTGGCCAAATGCATGTGAAACACCAGCTACCAGCATTTTTAAAAACTTTTATTCCGTGAACATGAAAAACTGCGATAGTAATGGAATTTAGCTACCTTTTGTCTACAGCGTTATGTTCATCTCAGCCTCTGTGCAAGTTATATGCACGTCATAAGATATTTGGTCAATTTCCAAGCTTTCAATGAGGTAAATTGTGTGTTTGCACTCCATTTTCATTTTTACGAATCCAATGAGACACAAAATAAAAAAAGTTTGTAAGTACCACGAATAAAAACGCTGCTGTCGGTGAGAAAGCAAGCAGGAAACCAGTTTCAGAGGGATATTGCTTTTCATTTTAATAATCTAAAGAAACTTATTTTACTTTTAAGACGTTTTGTAGCAGAAAAATGTCCATTATGCCAAAGTACATTATTTGTATCTGCTTTAAAACCTTGCCGGTTGAACAATTTATTCACACGCTGTTCTGACGTGCACTTTTTCTCGGCAAATAACTGTTACATCTGAAGCAAAAAAGCCTGTTAAACAGCGCCTGGTGTCTACTGTAAATGATCTTTTGCGCTAATACTGTCAAAACACACAAGGTTTACATATCGACTCAGTTTGTTGTGTCTAAAATGAAAGTAAACAGCTGAGAGAAAAACGGATGCCTGTCTGTATATTAGATGCGTGCAGGTCTTAAACAGGCTGCCGACTGTTATTAAAGTGATAGTTCACCCTAAAATGAAGTTTCTATCATTATTGCTCATTATGTCCCAAATGTGTATTAATTTACACATAAAGTAGATATTTTGTAGTATGTGGGTTACCAAACAGTTGCATGTTCAGCAAAAAAGTATGTCTTTTTAAAGGTTTAAAAAGTGATTAAATGATGGTATAAAAAATAATATACTATGACAGAATAATTTTTCCCCCCTTTAAAGTTAATAAAACAAAACACAAACAGAAAAACCCCTAAGCAATCTTGACTGAAAAACTTTAATAAAGTTTAATTTCTTGAATGCTAAATACACATATTTTACCTGAAATAAAACTCTGTTTGTCTTATCTGTATATTATATTATGTATTTGTAATGTGTACATTTGTTCTTTTTTTTTTAATAACAAAGATAAAATAATGACTACGGTTTTTATCTTTGCCCACTTTGACCTAAATATCCGCCATTCATTTTTAATATTTTGTTAAATTGAAAGAGTTAAAAAAGTTGTGATATGATATTTTTCATTAATTTAGCAAGTGTTTAGTGACTCTATAACAGTGCAGAGAGAACACTTTAAATCAACAAAATGAAAAAACGTGTTCAGATCATTTACAATAGGCTATGAGTTCCAGTCTCTGTGGGAACGGAGGAATCCATTGGCACTGAGGGCTATTTAAGGACGTCTCTTTTATTGCTCATCCTCCACCTCCTAATGAACCCAAACTCTCTAATAATGATCATAGGTGTCCTTCAAACCAGCAAGGGCAGCCAGAACCTTCTCACACACACACACACACACACACTCATGATAGCCTTTACTGCAGTACTGGCTAACTCTCAGACTTTTAAGAGCAGGAGCTAAATTACCCACAATGCTTCAACTGCAGACAGAAAGCATCATACCCTTGAAAACTGGAGTTGTAATTGAATATAAAATGAAATTAGCTTTTTATAAAGTTCCAGTATTGTGCGCAAGAAACAATAAAATATTAATGTTATTAATGTCAAGCATGCCAGAGGTGCAGCCTCGATGACTTTCAAACATCCTCCTATCCGCTCTCATCATGTGCATTTTATGGATCAAACAAGCCATGGTAAACAAGGCTTTGGGTCGAAGCAAGAATTAGTCAAAAAAACATGCGAGCGCCACTGCATCAGCATTGTTTAACATCGCAGCCCTCTCTCCTGGGAAATCCAGGTGCATAAACAGCCCCACAAACCAGAAAACTTCAGCAAAATGGAGAGCTCTGATCCCAGAGTATTTTACGCCCCTGCTGGAGAGACTCAATTAGTGCTGGCCGTGCTGGAATCAAGCTGGGACGGAAGAAGTTAATTGGGATCAATCAGCTCGGAACTCGACTGGTTCCCCAGGGCCGGGTGCCTTAGGCAAGCAGGATCTGACGCCGATCGCTTGAAAGATTTGTTAACCACCGACCGGGTTGTTGGTGGCACGGCTGAGTGGCTCTGACTCAACACAAACTGGGAGAATTCAATGTCACCCCTTTTATTAGAGATGCACAGAGACTCAGAGAAAGCAACAGGGGGTAGAATACCACTCTCAGAAAAATATATGGAATAATTCACCAAAAAATTTAAATCTGGTCCTTACTCGTCCATTTTTTTGTCTTCTGTGAGTGAACTACTTGAGGGTGAGTAAATGATGACAGAATTTACATTTTTGGGTGAACTAATCCTTTAAATATAATTTAATGTAACCTAAAATAAAATAGCACAGTCTGTAAAAACTGTGAACTCACTGCGAACCAACGAGAGTATTCCATAACAGAGATGTTTTCAGTCACTCAATATGTACATTTAATAATGTTAATATTTATGAATTAACATATTTATTTAGTTGCTAAAGCAGTGCGCTTTCGGAAAGAGCCCGCCCACGAATGATTCTGATTGGCTGTGGTGGTAGTGGTCTTTTATTTAATTCATTCTATATTACCTGCAAAGAAGATTTTAAGTACACTTTAAGTGCACATTCAGTACAATTAATTACTTCTTTTTCCCTAAATATATATTTTTAAAGGGACAAGGAGTCATAGAAGTTCGGAGAGATTTTGGGAAGGTTTTAAATGATAAATATAATCTTGAGTGCTCAGACACACTGCACTGCGTATTTATACTGCTCAGACGCACGACCACAAACCATCAGCTTAATAACACAATAAATTAAATGGACTCATAAAATGGACTCAAACACTTTGTGCAACCTCACTCCTTCAGTACGTCTTAATGAAATCAATATACTGGACGTGGGCCCATGTCCTAATGCAAGGAAAACTAGATTACATTGACTTGTATGTCTTTGTAATTAAATAAGGGCCATACTGAGCAGCTGCACAGTTATTTACTATTCCATTTACTCTTCAGTAACGAGCCTGTGTGTATGCATGCATTTATTTGAAATCCTTTTTAACTGACCTTCAACTACTGCCAGAGACTAGATCGTCTGACCGAAAGGTTCTCGGGATGCATTTTTGATCATTTGTCATTGAATTTTTAATTTAATATAACAAACAAACCCACGTGTGCATGCAAAAATGGCATTAATTATTTAAAACCCTGTGATGGAGCTCTAAGTGTGTTTGCAGGTCTGAGACTCACGTCAGGATATTCTTTAACAGGCACATAGAGTTTCTCTTGGAGCTGAACGATGGGGCCGACGGCGTCCGGGAGCTCAGAGCTTCTCTTCTCCGTGCTGCCGTTTAACGTGTCGTTGTACATGTCCTTTCGTACCCTGCTGATCTCTGAAATAAAGAGAAACACACGCACCATCAGTTAACCACATCAATCAGGAGGCAGACTGGATTACAGATATAGTGGCAGGCTATATGCTACATTTCCTTTACCAGTGAATTATATGCACTTTAATATTGCAGTAGAAGAGTGCAAACGCTCCTTAAACACTGCTCTTAAACCTAATGAACCATTCAGTGTGTTACAGCGTCTACAGTCACACAACATGGTTTTATAGAGTATAGCGTGATCCTAGATTAACCGTTTTGTTGTTTGACAATACGGTAATCAAACAATTTAGAATTAAGTGATCGAGACTGTAATTATTAATCAGTGTGTGTGTCATGATCAATGTTTTTCAGTAGTCTGTGAATACCGAACACTTCAGGTTCACAGTATTTCCTTTTTTGGCAGCTGCTGCAAATGTTACAGTATTACACAAAACGAATGAAATAAAAAAAATAAATTGAAAATAAAATGTTGAACCAGAACATGAAATACTATGTGAATTGTATTGTATATTGATTTCAATTTTTTTTTAAGCCTGCATTTACTGGATACAAAAATGCATTTTACTCACACGCATTTTATTATATATATATATATATATATATATAAAATGCAATTTATTTATTTAAATATTTATTTAATTATTTGTAAACGTTAAGTTCAAGTTGCAATTTATTCCTGTGATGTAAAGCTGAATTTTCAACCTCATTACTCCAGTTTTCAGTGTCACATGATCCTTTTATTAATGTTTCTTACAGACCTCCTTGATTAATAAAAATGTTTTAATGAATTCTGTTATATGTACACACTTATTATACTTTTACAAACATTTTTCCTGTTACTTTTGAACAATTCAATATGCCTTTGCTAGAAAGTGTTTCAAAAATCGTTGAACTATTTATTTGCCTGTTTGTTTGTTTGTTTGTTTGTTTTGTGTACCATTACAATAACTCTATGAAAATATTTTCAACAACTTATTTTAGGAGCTCTTAACTAGTTGTTTATTAGCATGCATATTACTAGAATATTAGCCATTAATCTGTAGTAATTAATCAAATATTAATGCCTTCTTCCACATATAGTCCCTAAGTTAGTTAATACCTAAACTTGAAGATGAACTACTTTAATAACTAATAATAAAGAAAAACATCATAGTTAATAATTGTTCCCTGCTCTAAAGTGGTATCAAAATATTATTATACTAAACTCAAGTATGAACACTTTCAAAGTGTTTCTACGAGCAGCAGTGCATGAGCAGAAAGCGTCTTAACAAGGAGAAAAGTGACATGCTAGTTGATTTCACACACCATGTTGAACATGAGAGCTGCTGCTGCTTTAACCATCATTTTTTTTTAGCAGTAGTTAAATGATTTAAACACTTGCATTAAAATTCAATCACAATATCTGACCAAATCGTGCACCTTTAAATCAGACGGTAGCTTCAGACCACCCACATAAGAACAGAAGCTCCAGACTGACATCGTTTGGCCAGCATTAGTCTCAGATCAGGACGGACAGTTAGTGCATTTCAACAAGACAAGCAAAGAACACCTCTGCAAGAACAGAGAAAAAGAAAGTGACAAGACGTGGGCTGAAAGAGCTTCTCTGTCTTTGAACAGCTGTAAAACCACAAAAGATCTTTCTAAGAGGATATGACTACCTTCTGAATAACCTCAGGAGACATATATATATCCGTTTGCCAGGAGGCCCTGCTGAGAACCGCCTCTTAGAAGCTACCAGCTTTGCTCTTTTTCCAAAGTACCATACAGCCCAGAAGCAGAAGAGTCTTTCTAAAGTTAACAGCTCTTTCTGCCATTGTTGATTAATAATGCAGGAAGTTCCGGTGACCTCAGATGTCAACCTGCTGTGTACGAATGGCTTACTTACAGTCATCTCTGAGCATTAAACTGCGATGACAGAAAGTATTTTAAAAGAAAGGAGAACAGGTAAATCACTGTCATTACATGTGATCCCTCCGTCAATTAATATAGTGAGTAATAACTGTCCTTTTCTGAAACCATCTACTATTATTTCTGAGGAAAAAACGAGAAACTAGAGAGAGTGAGAGGCAGCGAGGAAGCACAGGCTCTAATGTGATGGGAAAGACAATTAAAACAACCAAGTCTGTTAATATTTCATATAAGACATTAAATATCCCAGTCCCAAGCTGCTGCCGCTGTTGTGTAATTCTATTACTGGGTGAAGAATCCCCTGGTGGAGTTCTCACAGGCAAATTGAAGAGGTCGGTTTGAGGGAGAGATGTAATTACAATGGAGATCGCACACTCACAACAAGGACGCACAGAACACACACTACTGTGTCCTTTCTCCATCGCAATATGGTGTAAATTCGACACTTCCTGTGAGGTCATGGGGATTTTGTCTTGAAATTGTAATTACTCCTAATTTGAAGAATTAGAAAAACACTCACGTGACACGGCAGATGTGCTTTTCGGTCTTCATTAGGAAAACATGCACTTTTAAGAGCCTGCGATGTTTTCTGTCATTGTTTTTATACTGAAACTGACGGTTTTATTTGTTTGTGGGCGACTTTAATCATGAATATTCGTGGTGTGTTTTCTCAAAGCGGTACGTGCATATGTATGCTAAAATGGTAATTTTACCCTAAGTTTTAGGTTTCAATAAATAATAGGCTAAAAATGCCTTATATACATTTTTATGGAATAGTTTATTAAATCAAAAGGCATCTAAAAATAAAACAATGCTTTATATGGATGATATAGTCAAATAAAGAAAAATATATATTTATTTTTATTGATATATTTTTTTTATTTTTATATTTTATTTAGAGACCCATACTGACCAAAAATATGAAATTCTGATAGCTTGTAATTTAAATCTAAAAGATATTTATAATAGCGGCAGTCTACTTTAAATGCATGCAAATATGAATAATATATATATATATATATATATATATATATAATGTTATAACAATACTACATTTAGGTTACACTTACAGTAGTCCATTTAGACATTCTACTAACTATAAGTAACTTTGTAACTACATGTCAACTTCTTGTCAGCTAATTCTCATCTACATGTCTACTAACTCTCAGAGTAGACTTTTAGGGTAGGTTTAGGGCTAGCAGAATAAGTTAACATGTAAAGTTTCTGATAGTCAGTATGTAGTACAGTATGTTGTGGATCCATCAAAATTGAATTAAAGTGATAGAAGATATTAACCAGACAGTCTACTAATACTCTAATGACAACTAGTTGCAAAGTAACTTATTGTTAGTAGAATGTCTAAAGTGGACTACTGAAATAAACATTTATTTCTACATGCAATTTCTGAAACACACTATAAAAGCACAATCTAAAACTGCATTAAAACTGAGTGCAATGGGTTTTTCAGCAATATTTTGATCATTTAGCGGCCTTAGAATATATTACATGACCTCAAAGCAAATACACCTGAACCGAAATTACAAAACCCTAATTTTGATTTAATGTGGTCTAAGCAATATCGAAAATATTCAGACAGCTTTCCATAATAATAGCCTGTGGAGCGAGGTTGCCTTGGACAGACATTTCAGCTAAACGTGTGTTTAATGGTGGTCTGTGCTCATCTTAATAAATCGCAGCTTCAAAGAGCCCTGTTGATGGCTATAAGTGAGGCAGAGGCTCCGGGCTTTATGGCAATGTTGTTATCAAAAGTGATTTAAGCTTTTCTCATTGACATCGAAGGCCACTGCCAAGAAAGACAGTGGCATTGAGAGAGTTTCCTCTGAGGTTGGGTACACGCGAGTGATGGCTACAGCATCTGAGCGCTGGAGCTGATGTGGAAGTGTGTGCAGCCATGGCCACGGACCCGTGAAAATGGATGTAATCACTGGAGTATGAGCAGACCGGTTTCTTTCTATTAACTTAAGAGGGAAAGCAATTTATATACATAAATAGAAACTTGTATCCATAATATGCGGTAAGAAAAGGTGCTGACATATACTGTTGTGAGTGATGAAATGCATAGAGTTACTGCTATTAATCTAGAACTTATTCAGTACTTATCCACAAATGAGTCAAACTGATTAACAGGTTATTAATGAATGACTCAATTGTTAAAGCATTCTTCTTAAAAATTATTAACAGTCTGGAGCTGTATTAAAGTAAATATGAACTACTGACATCTCAAAAGCACGACTTTAGTCAGTACTAGGGAGTTATCATTGCTTTTCACTTTAGAATACAGAAAACTGATCCAGATAACTAGCAATACCTGTTCTGTCATTAATCAATAACTGCAGGAATATTAATATATCCTATTAAGAAACTATATAGAGTTTTATGGTTAATGTGAAAGATTAATAGTGTATACTTAATTGGTAACACTTTATTTTAAGCACCAAGTCTCACTATTAAACACTTGCTTATTAGCATGCATATTACCAAAATATTTGCAAAAATGTAAAGTGCAATGAGATATTAATGAGATCCATAAAAAATAATAATACACTTTGCACTAAACTAAAAATCTATATATCAAGCGAATTGCATGCTTCACAAATAAAAGGCAATTATTTTCATTTGAAGAACTTTTCATAACAAGTGACTAAATAAATCAAGAAAAAAAAACATCTTCTTTATGTTACACAACATTTAAAACAAGCCTCAAAACAGCAATACTTTGTGAATGTGACTAATGGGCATTTGAAGGTGTTTTATATAATCATAGATAATGACACATCTGTCACTGTAGTTAATGCACTACATGAATTGCTCCCATTGTATTCCACAACGCCATCTACCTTGAAAGTGAGAGGACTAGAGTTTTCTGAATGTCTAGAAGTTGACTCATTTCTATTGTTGCATTGTATGTGCAGTCATCCCACTACTCCTATTGTATCACATTATTCAGAACGCTGGAGAGTGTCGCAAATTAAATGACACACTATACCGTACCTGCAGGCAAGGCTCTGATTGTGATTTCAATGACAAATTGGCCTTGGCACCAAGTGTCCTGTAATGATAATGATAAACACCAGCCAGCCCATCCAGAGTCCTACATTAGCATCACAAATATACCCCGAGGCCGTTAAGTCCCTGCCACTCAGTCTGTATATCACAGCAGAGATGCCGAGGATTAGCCTTTTCCGCTCTGAAGCAGAAAACGCACATCCTCCGCTTCCTCTAACAACTGTGAATTAAGCTCCATTCTCTCCTCCAGCTTTCAAAGGCTGCTGAGTCTCTCGGAGCCGTCAGTTGTCATACCGCTAACAGCTGTAAAAACCCTGGAAATGCACATAGGAAAATATTTTGTTACAGACCGGTCAAACTCATTTACCACTGCCCGCGAAACCGAGCTGAGTGATTTAATTACACCGTCTGATCATGCTTATACTGTAGATGATCCCAACCAAATGCAAGTAGAGGAGAATGCATGATGTGCTCGGGGTTGTTTTCTTCGTTGGCTGATTAGGGAGGGCTGTCCGGTGGTCAGATCAGGCCCCAGACTCAAGGATGATTAAACTGTCAGTGGTGATTTATGGACAGCATTATTACAGCGTTTTAAAAGTATTTTTTAGTGATTTGTCAGCTTTCTTGCCCTCAGAATTCAATCATTTACCTGCGCCGGCCTGCAGGGCTGGACTTCCCGCACTACTGAGCACGCAACAGCCACCTGAGCACATACTGATGCACATTCTGCCACACGTGCACAGACCTACACGATCTGCCCATGGTGGGATAGATCCCCGTCGCCTGCTTCCTAAACAGTTACAGAAAACAGCTGAAGACACCAGCATAGATTTGGAAGACGCTTTGGCTAGTTAATGCTCGTTAGTGCTGATATGACATATGATATGACTGACATTTACCTGCAAACGTAGCTGTTCAACGTGGGTTTACCTAAAACTTTTAAACTAGCATTTTTTCCCTAATTTACAAATATTGCATTGTAAATTGTTGGAAAATGCGCATATTTAAAAGTAGATTTAAAGGTGGACATAACTTGAGTAAAAACTGTATCATTTATATTTACAGTCAACTATTCAAATCATTACCTTTACCTAAGTAATAATTTTTTATATTTTCTTTTACTTGAGAACTTTTATTTAATGGTTTTGAAAGCCCACCTCTGATTTTAATGCGTTCCAGGATGTATGAATTTTATTTAAAGACTCAGCAAGCATGCTTTTTGAACTCTAAAAAAACAAACAACTCATGAAAAACAGAATGCAACAATTTCTGAAAGATTATATGATACTAATGATGCTGAAAATTCAGCGTTGCCATCACAGGTTAAAATTACATTTTAAAATATATTTAATTCAAAAATTCAAAAATTATTAAACATTATTTTTCTGTAAAATGAATAAGAATGTAATCAAATTAGAAATATTTTAAGTTAAAACCTGAATTTTTTAAATGCATATTAATACATTTTCAAAGAATAACCATTTAAATGTTGAACTCATACAGTCCAACAGACCTTGTAGCACTCAAACTAATTTAAAACATCATGTCTTTTCAGCAGGCCTGCACAATCGTTCTTTATTCCCTATGTAAGACTCTAGAATGGAAAGGACACTCATATGCATCCCTGCGAAGCCCAGTCAATACACCTGATCCATCCTCTCTGTCAGTACAACACAATCTGCCTTCCAGATCTCCCACAATCACATTCTCCTTTCAGCGCCATTGCAAACTATTAGCCCAGGCCGAGAGCGAATGACCCCCAACAACCACTCAAGTCTATCTCGGCAGCCATCTCCAATCGTAATCACAGCTCCGCTCAATCAGAGAATTTCACACCGCAAACACCGGCAGCTGCAGCCGTGTGCCTCCGCTGGCCTCGTCAACATCATCGCTGACAGATCACCGACACCACGGCTTTCTTAATATTAATCAAACAGCTGCTAAATTACAGGATCCGACCAGATGACAGTTTCAGCTCAAATGATAGCCGCGTGGTGACATCACAAAGCTCTATAGGAGGCAGTGCCTGTGGCAAGGCCTTCATCTGAACAGATGGATACGGTACGACATCACAGACTCTCACTGCATAGAGAGACACATGTGGTGAATGAGAGGGAAAACACATTAAGAGGGACATATTCACACAAATAGAAGCTTAAAGGCAAGTTAAACTGAGACTTGGAGACTTTTGCATGAAAGTTAAGTGCACTCTTTAACAAAAGGTGCTTCACGATGCTATAGAAGAAACTTTTGGCCTGAAAAGTTCCATATAGACCCTTTTACAGCCCACGTGATCAAATAGTTGCGCGCGCATTTTGGCAACGGAAGTGGTGTTGTTCCCCATTG
>JAUMHR010000063.1:3920456-3933763 GCA_032361145.1 Enteromius fasciolatus | reverse complement strand
CCCCCACCCCCCCCCCCCCCCCCCCCCCCCCCCCCCCCCCCCCCCCCCCCCCCCCCCCCCCCCCCCCCCCCCCGGCCCTTATCAGTCCAATTTGTGAATGAATGGCTAAGTGTGATTTATGATCAGACTCGAAATAATCATTAAATCTGTTTTACTGAGTCAAGTTTATGGTCCAGTTAAATTTAAAGGTCACAAAAGGCAAAGATTATTAGTGAAAAATGCTCACAATTAGCTGTCATTGTATGGAAAAGAGCTGCATGAACATTTTTCCAAATTTCAACTTAAGCATACATTACAGAAATGCTTCTGGTGTTGTAAGTCACCTGCATCTCTCTCCGTCTCTAGCTAATGAGTGCACAGCTCATTTCCTACTCCCCTAATGCCACAAAGTGAGAGGGATTGTAAAGCATCCCAGAAACGACAACTACTTTACAGCTAAAGACAGAGTCCTAAAGAAGATAATTCTGGGTAAATTGACTTTGACCCCAGTAAAACTCCTCAGGATTAATTAATTGCTCCAATTAGGTGATGAATATGACCACTTAGACTAATTGTCAATGGAACATGCGCTTCTCCAGTCCTCATGGGACTTTTAAGGAGCTTTCATGAAAAGGCTTTTTCCTCAAAGTAAACCGCCTTGTATTGAACTTTTAGAAGGCAAAGTCATTAAAACGGGTCCTCAGAGTGTGATTAGCAGAACATCAGATTTCTCTATGTGAATTTGTGTGAAAGATTAATGACCACTCTTAGTGTGCTTGTCCTGTTTGGGTAGCGATAAACCAGCTGTTATCTATGAGTCCTGTTTCCCTGGTTAACTACATGTGTGATAGGACTGTTGTATTTGTCAGTAAGACTAAAAAACTCCTGATAACTGCGCAACTGGAACCATCTTTTTAATTTACTGACAACCAGCTATTTTGTTTTTCTTTCTTTTACCCAAAGCTTCCCCAGTCGTGACTATCTGTATAAAGTCAGTTTACAGCCACTAAGAGAAAGGTTGTTCTAACTGACATGAAAAGTGACCAATCACAGTCAAGCTTTAGGTAGACGTGCCATGTACTTTCTAAGAACAACAGTCAGCTCAGTCAACAAAGGAATGGTCAGAAATATAAATGAAAAAGCTATCATATTTTAAAATATTATTGCAATTTTTAAAATCTGTTTTCTATTTAAATACATATTTAAGTGTACTTTATTAATCATGTTTTCTTTTTTAAAAAAAACATCCTGTTTGTGGACATCGATTACTGTATATATGCCACTAAGAGCCTCCAACAAAACTCTGGATATCTTTCAAAGATTTTCAAAGATGCCACTAAACTGGACATATTTGGCAAATCAGGTAATTAGTTGTTCCTCAGAAGCACTCTGTTCCTTGTAAACAGGACTTCGTTTCCAGGCAGACTGGTGCTCCCAGACTCCCGGAAGTTGCACAGCGCCAGCCAATCAGATTTCAGCCAGCTCTTGCCATTTTTCTGAGCAATATGCATCAGACTGTCAGTGTCTGTAGGTGGTCCACTGCCATGCCGTCTGAGGCTCGACATCCTACAACTAAGAATATCTCGAATTTAATACAGAATGTTTGAACATCGCACTTGAGTGCCTTGAATGCTAAATATTATGTACTTCTAGTCACTAAATTGCAGCAGTCAGTTATTTAGAAACCTTTTACGACATCATAAAGGAACAATTTGGTGTACAAACCATGAATGACCACTGAGCATTACCATGCCTTACGGGCCCACATACATCTCCGTTTCTATTACCGTCTCTATTCAAACAGTAACTAACTCCATTCTCTATGGATGTCAGCAGCACAACTTTGCCTTATGGGCCTTGTACTGATGGCGGCGGCTGCTCCCCTGATTAAATTCATCACCTTTATTACAGCACCGAGTGCATGGCCTAGCATGGCTGACTGCTCCTGTTGCCCATTGAGAGCATTCATCTGCACTAACGGGGGCAGGGGTTTACGCTTGGTCTGTGCATCAGCCTGTGAGCATCACGTCTGCTTCACGCAAATGCATCGCTCACAGGTGACATGCCAGGGCCGCTCACACGTCTCACATCTAAAGGCCACAGTACCCTTCAGAGCGAGAAGAAACGGCTCTCTACAGCACTGGCAATGGCAAGGGGCTTCAAATAATGCGTATCAGATACACTTGTGTTTGTTAAAAGATGAATTGTGGTTTTAGACTGTGGTTTTGGCCAATGGATCCTGTAAAGGTTTAATTCTAGCACTTTTTTTTGGTTACACTTTATTTAGACATTCTGACTATAAATAGCTTTGAAACTACACTTCAACTAAAACTCTTTAAATTGCAACTATGTCTACTAACTCTCAGAGCAGACTGTTATAGGTTCAGGGTTAGTAGTATAAGTTGACAATAAAGCCATCAAAATAAAGCGTTAAAAGATATTAAGCAGACAGTCTACTAATACTCTACTCTGCTAATTCACGTGTACTTGCTTACTGTTAGTAGAATGTCTAAAGTGGATTTTGTATGCCTTTTATGCCAATTTTTTAATGCATGTACATTTACAATGTAAGAAATATTGTAAATGCTGCTGTGTGCGTGTCTCTAATACGGCTCAGGGAGTAATGGTAAATTTGACATCTTACTTTAGTACTACTTTACTACTTTAATTAGCCTCTCTTTTTTCTTCCTTTTGAAATTCATAGAAACTATTATTTGTTTGGCTACTGGAGCAAAAGGGAAGGCTTAAAATATTAAATTAAAATATAAAATAAAATATTTTTTGCGTTTTCTGTTTAACACTATAAAAGTTTACCCACTTATTATGACTTCCTCTTATGAGAATGCTGTATAATATTAGGATTGTAACTAGTAAGAAACAAAAACAACAAAAAACAGCATATATACATATACATATATATATATATATAATTTCTTTCTTTTTTTCTTTGCTTGCCAAATCATTGCAAACTCGCTGGAAATATATTTTGAAGATGGATTAATCCCAATCACTGAACTGTACACTGACTAGAAATACATTTTACATTTTACAAGTTTACATTTATATTTTACGTATAAAAACATATTTGGCTTTAGTGTAACGGAGGCCAGCAAGTGTGTGCTGTGCAGGTAAACCTCACTCCCCTGACCTCAAAAAGAGGCGCTCTAGCAACTGATGCTAGAGGTCATGGCCTTTCGCCTCCTGGTTAGAGTGCCCACCTCCCATGCCGGAGACCTGGGTTCAAGGCCCGCTCGGAGCGAGGATGAGTCGTGGCGGTAGCGGACCCAGGGGGGTTACATTAGCACAAGCTCTAAATCCCCTTTGGAATATTTAATTAATAAAAAAAGGTTGTGTTTAACACAAAACAGTAAGTAGAAGTAGAAGCAAAATTTGCTCAGAAACACAGATTATGCGCTGTAATAGCTGTTAATGCTGGATATTTTGATTAATGTATAAACTGTTTAATGTAATAAAATATGTTTTCTTAGTTTATGTTAACCCTTACCAGTGCAGGGATTCATGCAAATGAAAAAAGATTCATGCAAATATTATCCAAAACCCCACTTTTCTAGGGTGTTTCCAAACATTCGGAGTGCAGTTTATGTGATTGTTTGATTAATTAAAATAATGCAATACATTCAGACAGCTTTCTCATCCAAAGTGTCAGACAGTATACAAGGACAGCCCCCCTGGAGGAACCCAGGGTTAAGTGAAGTGCTCTAGGGCAAAACAACAATAGAGGATCCAATCAGTATACAGTGCCCTCTGATTAAATGTGAACTTCTGACCTTCGGAAACAGATATTATAACCAGCCTGGCTCTATACTTGGTAAATGAGCATCATCCCAAATGTTCAAGAGAAAAAAAAAGAAAGAAAAAAAAACAATAACTATATTATAGTAATTTATGAGAGCATATAACAGTTTGTCTATATTTCTAGCTTCAGTAGATTACAGTAATCTAGAGTAATTTACAAAAATTAACAGCGCTCTCATAGCGATAATGACAGCAATTGCCTAAAATCCAAAGTGCTCCCAAGCTACTGCTTGCATCCGATTATGTGATATTACAAACGAGAGTGTAAAATGAATGCACATTATGAGATGGATGCAAGCCGACACAAATGCACACATTCACAAACTCTCTTCCAAACAGAGCCAGATTTGTTGAATATTACAACACCCCACGGGGAATATCACACATGCGTTCTCACACAGCCACTGAGCGCTTCTGAGCTTTCGCTTGCCTCGATTATCGATGGTGCCACAGATTTCCAGCACTTTCAATTCATTCCTCCATTTTCATTCTGCAGAAAAGAGTTTCATGTATGATCAATGTAGCGGTCCCGCATGAGCAGTAGAGCATAATTTACGTTCTCCGCGTCGTTCTACGACAAAATAGAGCTGAGTTTGGCAAAATCTGATGATTTAGCATTGCTTTGGTGATGGTTCTTCTGTAGCGACGAAGGAATATAGTTGCAGTAGCACGACAACAGGATTCCTCCATGAATCCAGAGAAGCACATTTTCTAATCTCATAACCACCGAAGGCCACGACCAATTGCACTTAGTTTTCTAAAAGGCATATGATCCGAGGCATGCACGCACGCATTTGCACACGTTCATAACATGCAGATCTGAGCAGTGTGTCCTGTTTATCAGAGGTCAGGGCTCAGTTCTGCAATGGTTCAATAGTGGAAGTGAAACCGACTGCTCAGTTCACTCTCCTGAGCACAAGACCTACTCGCTGTCTCAGTCTGACGGCGTGTGTGCTCCCTTGACAGCGTTATTAATTCAGATTTGCACAAGCTAGACTGTGACAAACCCATAATGTGTGGTGGAGGAAACGACTCTAACTGGCATATTACTCAAAAAGATTGCATTAAACAGCATGACACATCTCTACGCCAGATTCTCACCAACTCTCGGTATAAAAATCTGTGAAAACTCGCGACGTGAGTCATACTTCGCAAGTGAAACACTGAATATTCCTCATGTTGGCAGGTAAGATCAACCACATCGTCCTGATTACATGGCGAACACCACTGGCTGTGTCCAGAGAGGAAAGCTAGTTTCGACCAAAGGGAAAAGCTGTAAATGTGAGTGACAAGAAATAAAAAAGAAAGCTACTGTGAAACTGCTGCAGTTCACAAAGGGTAAAGCCAGGCCGCAGGCCCTCCCGAGGGCCGTATGATGATACCCGAAATGCAAGTTTAACGGGATAGTGAAGATTGACAAATAATACTTTATTTGATTATAAGCTTACAAATTAAACTAAAATGACATCACAGAGGAGTTATTAGGCTTACATCACTCCACTGTGATTCACAGATGAATACGATCCTCGGGTATTTAACTGCAGATGCCAAGGGATTGCGTCCACACTAGAATGGCATGCTGGGTGCAGATGATTCACCGGAAAACAGTTATTTGGGACTGTGTGTGTCAGCAGTTATAAACATACCAACCTTCCTTACTTGAGCGAGAGAGGGTGGCGGCGCTCAAAGATGTCAAAAATATAACGACTCCCTCTCTCTCATACTGTAATGAGAAAGTAATGATGAGTAATGAGTCAGTAATGCAGAGTAATGTGTGTAATGATGGAGTTTTATAAACGTAAATTAAAACTTAGGTTTGCTCAAGAGGTTCTAAATTATTACAAGCACGTCATGATCTGAAACGACGTTTGCTTTGTTTGACAACAGATTTTCAATTGGCAGGGAAATTGCGTAAAGCAAAAAAAAATTTTAGGAAAAAAAAATTTCAAAATAAAAGTACGGTGAAAATCAGTCTACAAAACGGCCTCGGCATTCAGGAATAAAACAGGCCCTCTATATATTCGTTTAGAGACAGATAGATGCTTTTAATAATCCTTTTAAAAGCTAATTACCGTCATTTTAATTTGCAATAAAGCATCAAGTGTCTCTATAAAACCTAGACTGGATGAGAAAAATAGCACAGTTTGGGGAAATATATACAGTAAACCTCTTTAGAAACTAAAGTTGACAGCAGGAGAAGGGGACACGAGATTTCTATAAAGAGTAAGTGAAGAGCCCCCTGGTGCCACAGTGCACATAATTCTCACCCTAAACCACAAATTACTAAGTGGTTCACTGCTCTGGTATACCTGTTAAACCATATCATGTGTATTAAAAGACTAAACTGACATATTAAGCTTTTTGAATATTGATTATTATGCTTAAAAAGCAGTTTGTAGGCTATTTTTGTGTGTTGTTTTACATACACATGTTGGGTTGTTTTTTATAGCCTTTACTTAACTATTGGCTTTCACATACTGGGTCATTTTGTTGGGTTATTTTAGTAAACAACAGGCTGGCCCAGACTATTTAAATAGAAAGGTCCAGAAGAGGATCTGTAGGTGGGAGTAAGTTTCTCTTCCTCGCCTTGTTGTTATCACATAGACATTAGCAGTGCAGTGCAATTTACTCAACTATTCACTTTTAAGTGTGGGTTAACTCTCTTTAAAGCCAATGGAAGGGGCTACATAAGTTGTACATGGACTTCTGCTGTAAAGCTGTCGATATCTGCCTGTTTTAACTGGTTAATTAAGAGTTTAAACGAGAGACGTTTTACTAAGGCTATGCGTTAACAACTGTCAAAAAGGTAGCCATTGCATTACGGTCTTCTTCACATGAACATATCAAAAAGATGACCATAATAACCAAAAGAACCAGTGTAAAATCATCTCGCAAGCCACAGGTATCCCCTTGCAACGGAGAAGTATAGTGACTCACCGAACGGGAGCGTAAACTTAAGCAGCTATTAAAAGGCTGAATAAGTGGTGTGTTCGGCCAAACAGGGATGAAGATCTGACACCCCAAATGCAACTGACGCTGTAAATTGTTGCTATTAAACGCTTTGCGCCAAGCGCGAGCATCCGCGCTCCGCTTCCAGCACCGTTCGGTGGGTTTGACGGACGTTACCTTCGTCGAGAAGCCGTTCGAGGTGGTTGAAGATCCCGCAGAAGTTGGGCAGACTGCTCATCAGTTTCTTATCGTTCATGAGTTGCATCAGATAATCTGGGGTCGGCTTCGGCTTCTCTTTCGTTTCCATTTCCCCCACCATATTCCACAGAAATCACCACCGACGCCCCAAAATAGACGGAAAAAGTCCCAAAATAAATAAAGTCTTGGATATAAATAATAAATAGAGTACAAAAACGCAAGTGAAGAAGGCAAGTGCCTGGCTCGTCCGCGGAAAAGGCTGCTGTCTCTGTCTTTACGCACAATCCGCTGCTGCAATAGGCTACGGCAATTCGGGAGATGACAGTTGTTAGGGCAGCAGATGAAATGAAATTAAATGAACCAAATGAAATATAAACGTGTGGAGAGGGAAGCCAGGTCTCCTTTCAGAAACAATTCCCGATAAATCCCACAAGTTACCGGCAAAGGCGACTCCCGCGTGCCCAGTGCCCCTTTTAAGATTTATTTTAGCGAGAGATTTGTCCTTTACTTCCTCTTGAGGCTTTGAAAATGCACCCTTTCCCCGAGTTCCCCAGAGCTTCCTGTGTCTTGTCTGTCTGTGTATGTGTGCAGCACTAGAAACGTCTGTCCCTCCCGTCTCTTACGCGCAATAAAGGCGCTTTCTCAGTGAGATTGGCATTCGGTCCTCCGTTACCGACCAGCTCCTCTTGCGCTCTCGAGCCCGTCACATGATCACACTGAGTCCCAGCAGCAGAAATCAGACTGTGGGAGGAGAGAGAGGGAGAGAGAGAAAGCGAGAGAGTCTGTACATCTAAAAAAAAACCAATTAGCCCATTTTAAATGCGACTCGTTTATGAAGCACGTCTGTAAGATACGCATCTGGCGTCTTGCGATTAATGGCTTTACATAAACTCTTTCATAGAGATGCTATTTTTTATCAGTCGTATTTTTTTTTTTAAAGTGTTTTCATTTACCCTCCATCATGTCATTTTGAGAAGATATGGTTTGTTTTCATCTAAACATAAAATGTGATGTATGAGCTGCACACAAAAATATGTCCAGAATTAGTTTTATTACACGTTTTTATTGTGCGTAAAATAAAAACACTTAAAGTCTACCAAATATCTCCTTTAGGATTTCACAAGAGAGAAGTATGCTAGTTTGAAACAACACGAAGGTAAGTAGACCTAATCAATCAAACACACAAATATAAGTCTACTTTAAATTCTACTTGTTTTATTGAGAACTAGCGCTCTATTCCCATTGTTTTGAGGTGTTTGTGAGACTGAGTGTATTGGTCACATGGGTCTAATATTAAAAGACTCATTTGTCCTCTTTTGGCAAGCTGGATGGGAATAGTGAAGTAGAAGAACAGAGATTGACTAAACGCCGGTGCACATCAGAACATACACAATGGTAAAGAAGAAAACAAGGCATTTATCTCAATAGGAGGACTTCCTCTGCAGAAAAAAAAAACATTACACAATGCGGATGGAGGCTAATGTTTTGTCAATATGTGCCAATACTCAACTAAAGCTAACGCTATGGGAACAGCTCCTCCCTCTGGATTAGAGCACTTTTTAATTTACATAATTAACATTCTTTTTGTCCCTGTCGGAGCGGCATAAGAACAGCACAAGCAAGAAAGCCATTACAGAGATTTGAAATTTGATGTGCTACATTTTCATTCCAAGCATTCATTCTTTGCGTTAATGCATTCGATTTTGCTAAATAAATGCTATGTCCTAGCACCACACTCTGAAACAGCAAACATGTGCAGTTTCAGAGAGAACTGAAGTTATTTTCCCACACCGTGAGCATAATTTATGACTGCTTGAATCCCTTCATTGCTGTGTTTATATAAATACTCTAATTGGCCTAATGGTTTTGTCACTTCTTTTGTCATGCAAAGCAGTTCTCATGCATGGTGCTGTTTGGCTTTTAGACGCAGCCATGAAAGCAATTGTTCCAGTCGCCGTTTGACGTTACATTGGTCCATCACTCCTATTCACGTGAATGAAAATAAAAAAATAAAAATAAGAAGCACGTATTAGAAATAGCCGGAAAACAAAACTGAGGGAGAATGTGAAACAACGCACCGGAGGGCTGAGAAGATGAGGGTAGAGAGGGCTGGCGGCCCAGTATCTGACAGCATGGAAACAAACGACCCACCAGAACAGGAAGGGATTGTCCAGGTCCTGCCCAGCACCTTTTCATCCCTTTGTCGTGCCCAGGGCTTTCACATGCAGATCGCCTTGGATGCAGAGGCCTGTGTTAGGGCGCCTTGCCCTCCTGACTACAGAGAAAGGGGTGTATTTACCCCTCACCCCTTCTTCGGCGAGAACTGCCCCTCCACCCCGTGGCTCCAGGCTCCCTCGCCAAATGACGGAAGCCTTGTTTGAGAGCAGAGGAATTACGTTAATGAATGCATTCCTTCACACATGCACCCTGAAACCAGGCAAGCTTGTCTCTGTTTGGTTGAACCATGGAACAAGTGCACTGTCGCTCTCAAACCCTCGCCTTTCATCTCCATCTGGCCCCCTCTTTTTTCACTTGTTCGCTCTCCTTCAGATAGCCCAGATCCCCTCATAAACCCCCCTTCTCTGTAAGCGCATGTGACTAGTATGTGGGTTTGAGCAGAACATGAGAACAGCCTAAACTGCTGAATCCACTAATATCTAATTAGCCAAAATAACGCCATTAGAATTCAAAAGTGCACTGATACTTAGAAAATCAACATATGGAAAAAATTTTGAGACAATACAAATGGTAAAGATCCTTAATTCATAGGCCGATATTATCATATTTTTGGGAAATTAAACTCATTAACAGCATCATAGCGCAGTTAACACATTTCCCTAATTTGACAGTGCGTTCAGTTATTTGTCGTTTATTATTTTTAGCACCATGTCAGAAATACATGCACAGCAATAAAGTGAGATGCATTTGACTCATGCCATATATCATACTTCTTAAAGGAATAGTTTTGGTCACCACTGACTTCCATAGTAGGAACTAAAAATACCATGGAAGTCAATGGTGACCAAAAACAGCCTGGTTATAAACTTTTTGCAAAATATCGGCAAAGAAACTACTTGAGGGTGAGCAAATGATGACAGAATTTTCATTTTGGGTGAACTATTCCTTTAAGCTTTCTCCTCAAATGATTCAGGAAATGTTTATTCGTGATTTACGGACAAATAGGGGTTCTGCTATGGAACTTTGTTAGAGAACCGAACTCCGCTGTCAATATGTCGTATGTTACTGTGCCTATAAAAATGTGCATGCATGTTTTACACATAACAGCCCTCCGGAGATCTGAAAACTGTTAATAGTACCAGCAGAAGCTTATTTAAATATAATATTGCTTGGATTAACTTAATGATTAACATTTAATAGAAAATATTTAGGAAATCAATGTGCTGATGTGTCCTCTATAAATGTGAAGAATCTGTGCAATTATAGTTTTGTGAAGCCAGAGTGCATTAAATTTAATTCAGTCATGAATGATTGAATGCATTACTGAAACAACCATGAAACATCAATAATAATTTCCATAACTGAGCTCCAAGGCTCATTTCCAGGGCGAAATGTCTTATCGAACACATTACTAAATTTGATCATGTTCCACAAAATAAATCGGTCATTAGTTCCCATGGCAGCCCTGTGGCTCGGTGTACACTGAACATCCACGAGCAGATCCCTAGTTGAAAGAATGGGCTGCAAAAAGCTCGATCAGGTTGTCTTCAAGTTTTTTTGCTGGCCGAGTCTTTTGAAACACGAATCCACTGTGTGCTAATTTGACGCGCTGCAGAGATAATGGGGGGGGGGGACTCATGTTAGTTTCAGCATCAGAGGATAGGAATGTGGGCCATTTAATGCAGGAGTCAGACAATTCCTCTCGGACAGACCCACATGGTTAAATGAATAGAGAAGTAATTAACAGAAAGCCTTGACTCGCTGAATAAAACAATATTCAAATCAAAGAGACTGAGACAGAATGAAAACGAGGCTGGATGGTAAAAGATTTTGTTAACTATGAAGAGGAGAGGATAAAGCAATAAACAGGAAAACATTACACTTTTAGATTTATCTTTCACACCTCAAATCATGTTAATCTGAGAAAAGAGATCACGGTTACGGTTTACCAGGTCCAATTGAATTTAAAAGTCACTGTTGGAAATATGTGTAAATACTGTGTTTAGTGCTTAAAAGAAATCTTACAAGAATTAAGTCAAGCTTGTTAAAACATTGAGCACTATTCATTGACAGTACATGTACTGATAAGCAAGTTATTTTTTTACATTTACTGTATATTCAAATAAGATTGTCTCTGCATTTGTGATCGAAGAAACAACAAACAAGCACTACCCTTCACTGCTCAAAACTCATGTTTGAATAGTAAAGCAGCTTCTTTTAATGAGAAAACGCGGGGTTGTGAGTCAGAAGGGCCAGACTGTCCTTGCAGAGGAAGAATTGCTCCTCTTTATAGTCTTTGTGCTCAGCCAACATAGACTACTCTCCAGGTTTTAGGAGTCCGTCCTCCGTAAATGCAGCAGAAAAACACTCTCATATTTGTGTTGAACTCTTCTGGAACAGTGTTTTGAGTACAACGTGATTTCTAGATGTGTCCTCTTTTGGAAGCACAAACAAAGTAGTTTTACAATGACACACAGTACGTCCAGCGAGACTTCAGTAAGAATAATAGCTCCGCCTTCTTTCTTTGTGTACACATTTGAGCGGTGTTTGAAAATAAACCCACTTTATGATGTAGAAAAGTTGGGCCGTGTTTAACGACATATTTTTTATGTCATATTAAATCATATTTTTTATAAAGAATATCTCTTTGGTTTTGAGACTTTAGTCTGCAACTTTGGGATCTATTCACTAACAGCTTGCAGCAAGGAAAACTTGAAATCGCATACATTAGGAGGTCTTAATTAGTTAATTCACCCAAAATGAAAATTCTGTCATTATCTTCTCACTCTCATGTCATTTCAATCCCAATTTATTTTCTTTCTTCTGTGGAAAACAAAAAGAGATTTTCTAAAGAATGCATTGGTCTTTCTTTTGCATGCAGTGGAGACCAGACCTTTAAGCTTCAAAATGAATTCACAAGCATGATGAATGTTTCTTACAGTTTTTCTTGATTGCTTATATAACACTATAACCAATCTTTTGAACTAACATTTCAAAAACATAATGCTATTTTTCTAAAAGCACACCTAGTTCCCTGAACTCTAAACAGTATTCCCTGCTTTAACACATGAGTCAGAGTTGGTGAACTGTTCTTGGTGAAAAACTCTACACACAAATCCGTTCATTTTTCAGCGCTTACACCAAGTGGTCATTTAGAAAGCACTAGCATTTAATAATGTTAACTTAAGTCAGCACAGCTTGAGCTCAATTAGCACACAATTAACCAGGTGGAAACACTAGGAGTCAAAACTGATCACAAACCAGTCAGAACCTTTGATGGAGATAAAAGGACCAAAGTTAGCTTCCAGTTATTCTCAGGGGCTTTGGTCCATTTCTCAGATCAGAAATGAAATTCTCAGAACTACTTGTTCAACCTCCAAATCATCTAGTCTCTTGTGTAGATCATAAAACATTTCTCATTCTTTTGAACAAATTGCCATTGCTCTTGTCAAGATCCCAGCCGGA
Source organism: Enteromius fasciolatus (assembly GCA_032361145.1). Lineage (NCBI taxonomy): Eukaryota > Metazoa > Chordata > Actinopteri > Cypriniformes > Cyprinidae > Enteromius > Enteromius fasciolatus. The sequence continues at coordinate 3,921,178 of JAUMHR010000063.1, read as the reverse complement.
AGTGCTAGCGAGCTCCGCTAGTCATATAAAAGACTCTCTGTTGCTCACCGGACTCCATCTCCCAGAACTCTCCTCTTCCCCACAGCTGTTGCTGATCAGTCAAGCCCCCTTCACTAGTTAGCTTCAGCATAAATACCATTCTCTTTTTACAACCCAGTGCGAAGTATTGTGATTGCCATTTGCTTCCCTTCCTGAGTGTTTTCTCCTTTCTTGAGCTTTTCTTTTCCTCTCCCACGCTGCCAGTGACTGCAGGCTCCCCAAGACACTCCGTTAGTACCATAAAACCATTACCTTACCCTGTCACAGCCATAACAGAGGCTGTACCCAGGGCTGGACTGGGAGGAAAAATCAGCCCTGGCATTTTATGGTCCAGCCGGCCCACCACCACATATAGGCCTACCATATATATATATATATATATATCCCGAGTAAAATAATTTTCAATTAATAAAAATAAGTAGGCAACTGTGTACATAAAGACTACTATAATTTCTGCCAGTAAGATTCCTCCGTTTCCCCTTCACACGAGCTTCTGTTATTAAGCTCCTAATATTTTGCTGCTTCCACTCGTAGGCTTTTGCGTCTTTTCTCCTGCAGCTTCTCTGCACCCCGCTTGCTCTTTTCTGGTTTATCCATTGTTATAGACAGCCCAGTCTCACGTTTTTTTTTCGTGGTACTGACACGATTCTTACTCGACTTTCGTGAATCCAGCACGAAAAGAT
>JAUMHR010000063.1:3877352-3888098 GCA_032361145.1 Enteromius fasciolatus | reverse complement strand
GTTAGTAGATATGTAGGTGCAATGTTACTTATAATCAACAGAATACATTAAAGGGATCATCAAAATAAAGTGAAACCTCTGATTTGTATTTTGTTCGAAGGCAAAGGTTTGGGGTTGTGCTACTTCTATGTCTCGCTTCACAGTCGCTCTGCATTCACTTCACTTTCTTTTCATTTTCAGTATCATTTTAGCAGTCATGCTGTTGACTGAAAGAGCTATAATGCTATTACGAGCGAAGGCTGAAGTATGATTGCAATTTGTGTTCATGCAGATCATTCAGAAGTTACTTACATTTTAGACATACTATTGCTAGCTGATCCTCCGATAAATCTAATTTCAAACAGTCTCTGAGCAACACAAAAGTTTTTGGATCCTGAGTGAATCAATGTTGTTGAACGAATTGTTAAAGTTAAGGAATCAAATGATTTACCCCTAGTCACTTAATGTGACTAATGCCACCTACTGGTGTAATGATGTAAAATAAATAACCTATAGAACGAATCACTTAAGAAATAGCCATCATAGAAAGTGATGACGCATTACATTTGAACAGATTTTTCACATATTTATACTGGTTTATGCTGTTTACGCTCTTGTGTGAGTGCTTTAATGTGATGGCTGAGCCCAGAAGAACAATTTATTGTTCAGTGGTTGCTCTTCTTAACCTCAAGAGACTGTTTGTGTCACATTTGTCTCTTTTTGAATTTATGGAATTTTTTTCTTCATTCAGTGTCTTCCAAATTCTTGACTTGATTCAGACTTTGTAAAATTATTAAGAAACTTGAGAAGAGATAGTACTGAATAGGAGAATCACCTTAATTGAAACTTATACTGAATTCTCATTTGATTATTTGTACTGTTAATTCAAAGGCATAACCTTTTATTAATGAACGATCATTATTAAGAAAATATTAATAAGAGCACCTTTACTCACAATAAATTCACAGTGTCCAATCATATTTCAGAAGCAAAACTATTTGTTAAAAATCAATACATTGTATGCAAATGTCAAGAAAAAGCTTTCAAATCATTCAAAGACTCCGTGGATGCAAATGAGACTGTGCTTGGAATGGCATTTTCAGGATTAATCATAATACCCATTTATTAAGCTTATGCCTAAATACCTGCAACAATGTCTAGACAATAACAGTCAAGTCGAACATTAGAAAAGTTACAGGTCATTAGCGAGGCTCCAAATTAATGAGGGGAAATCTCATTTCACTCGTATCCTAATCAGAGTGCCTGCCATGGGAACATACTAAGCACACGCTCCATGTCTGCCTCCGAGGGCATTAGCATTACCCTCCACCGCTACGTCTCTCTCTCTTTTTATTTGCACTCATCTCTTTCCCCTAGCTCTCCGTCTCCCTTGTTCCAGCACAGCTCCCCAGTTCTAATTGAAGTAGTTAATTAACTGAAAAAACACATTAACACCTTTCCAGGCCATTAGGAGATGTGAAAGAGGGTGTGTGAGGGAGCGTGCCGAAACACTCGCCCGAAGAGCATCATTTTCCGCTCCCTCTCTCTCTCTCTCTTCTGCTCTCTCTTCCCCTCGCTGTCACCGTGGAGACCGCTGAAGGGATGGGGGGGCGGCCACAGGTGTGCAGGTGCGAAGTTGAACTCAGCCACTCAGACGCTGTTAATTTGTTTTTGTCTCATCAGAGCAGACCAGAGTCTGGGGAGGACAGAAAAATACTTATTGTCCACAATAAAAAAGAAGCATAATTTGAAATGTGTTTTATGTGGCATTTAATGGTAGCCGTTTCGAAATTACAGATGTGGAATATATCATTTATTTCAGGAAATGATGGTACTATCTCTGAGAAAATAAACAGCAACTGACTAAGACAACGAACGACTGAAAAAATAACACTATTCACATTTGTGTATATTCAAAAATGCCAGGATTAATGTACATCTCATAACCAGTCATGATGCACCATATCCACATATTTAAATTGCACAAATGAAACACTTTCTTTCTGTTTCTCTGACTTCAGAAGACTTGTAATATAATGAGTCATGTAGACTACTATTGCAGTTCTTTTATGGAGCTTATTTTTATAGTTTGACAGCCTCTGGTTACCTTCCACCTTCCCTATATGTAAAAAAGCTGTTTGAACTTGCGTTTCGAAGTGATAAGATCATACAGCTTCGTAGTGACACAAAGGTGAATAAATGACAACAATAATTTTCATTTTTTGGTCTCCTTACAGCTTCGGTAGAATGAAGTCGCAATAAAATGTTCCTCTGGGAAGACCAGTGAGCCCTGCAGCTGCATGAAAGGAGGTAGGATCTTGACAGAGATAGAGACAGTTGCTGGTTGTCAGGAAAGATAGAGGAAGCAAACACACACACATTCAGACTTCGAACTGTCGGCTACTGTTAATGGCAGAGATAAAGAGACAGATTCTCATCAGCCCGGCATCCATAAATGGCTCTGTTGGACTGGGGCAGAGAGCACGGTAGCATTAGAATGCACTGCTTGTTTGGTGCGCAGCCCAGTACCAGCTCACCAGTGGAACCGATGGCCAGTGACATCCTCACATCCACACACAGTCATTCACTTATCAACCCCCTCCTCATTCTCCCCTCGGCCTCGGCTTAAACAGACCAGCTTTTCTCACAACCTTCACACAATGGCCTGAGTGTACCAGACCCAGCGGAGAGACTCGGAGTGTGTGTGAAACAGAAAGACATAAATGCAGATTTGGGTGCGCGTCTTGCAAACAAAACAAAGAAAGGCCTTTCACTTCGTTCCTGGCCTCTTTGAAATGCCTGGCATGATTCGGATGAGTCTTTTCTCATTTTACGTGGCCAAAAACACATTGTAAACATTTGCTCCTCCTTGTCATGGGGATATTCCCATAAGAATAATCAATAATAGGAATCATTTTCTACACTAGATTACACAGAGAGCAGCTAGAGACTCATTCTTCTCCACTTTTTTCTTTCTTTCTAAGAGAAAGTTTGCGTTTCACCAAGAATGGATCTCAGTAATTTAATATCGCAAACTTTTGTCTGGATCCCAAAATTGTATCTGAAATACCCTATATGGCAAACATAATCAAATAATAATAATTAAAATATCTAAATATGAAATTCATTCTAAAAATATTTTTAAAAATGCAAAAATCTTTTCAAATGCATTTCGAGTCATGGCCAAGAATATTGGAAAATATGATCAAAGAAGGCTGTGAAACTTAATCTGCATTGATAATACTTTTGATCTTTTATTAAAACAATTAACAAAAATTTTAGCCTTTGTTGGACAATAAGATTTAAAAATTTGGGGGTTGTATCAGTATGAAATAAACGTTTTTCTCAAATACATGTTGGACACAATTATTGGCACCCCTATGAATTCTGAGATATATTTCGGAAGTATATTCCCTTTCATATTTACAATTTTGAGCACTCTAAGGGGATTATGAACGTGAAATGATCCAGCCACAATAAAAAAAAAAAACCCAAAGAATATAATTCTGATGTGCGGCAAAATATAATTGAGCTTCCCAAATTAGTAAAATGGCTTTAAGAAAAGAGCTAGAGCACTGAAAATTCCCATTTCCAATGTTAGGACAATTAAGAATTTCCAATCAAATAAAATGTTACAAAGCTGCCTGGAAGAGAATGTGTGTATCGTTCTAACACACACGTTCTAACTACATCTGGAGAATTGCTGAAAATAGTTGAATCTCGGTGGCAGAAAACCTTAAAAAATGGTCGAACAGCACCAACATCACGTTGTACAGAAAGGCTTCAAGAACAAAAAAAACCTCCAGCTTATTCAGTTATCAAACATGACTGGAACTTCAAGTGGGACTGGCTTTTATCAGCAGACGCTCAAGATGGGTTTGGTGAACACAGGGATAGAAATTAAATATACTGTATTATTAATGTTTTGGGCCTAAATTTCAGCTGGAGGTCCTGGACATCTTGTTTAGACACATGGCATTGTGGATTCTATCAGATCTTATAATGGGCCATGTTTGGATCTTCCAACCATACAATAATCCAAACACAAACCTCAATAACAACACAAAAATGGGTCACTGAGCACAAAACCAAGCCCCTGAACCCTGTAGTGAGGTGAACTGAAGAGAATAAGCTGGGAATCTAAAGGGTCTGGAGTGATTCTGGATGAAGGAATGGTCTCTGATCTCGTCAGGTGTTTTCTAACCTCTTTAGGCATTATAGGAGAAAATTTATAGCTGTTAAACTAGCAAATGGAGGTTTCAGAAAGTATTGAATAAAAGTGTGCTCTTTATTGTGGCGAATTGGTTTTTTTTAAGGATAATTTTCACAGCCTCCTTTAATCATATTACCAAGTGTGGCAATATTTTTGGCCATGACTGTATGTAAATATGTCTTTGTGCAATAAATAGATAATAAAATATATAAATATGTTTTTCTCTCCATATATTTAAGTCTTAGAAAATATATTCTTGTCACATTTGAAGAAATCATTATTGTTGACTAGGCTTGTATTAACATTTGAGTAAGAAACAAATAAATGTAGGCTTAATATAAGATGTAGTTTCATTTGCATATATTTTCTTGCTCCTGAAACACATTTTGATTAATATTATGAAGGTAGAATGTAAGTGTTATGTGCTTGCAGGAATGGAGATTGTGGGAGACGCGGAGATTTCCAAAACACCTGGGAAACACACTAATGAACTAATGATAACATAACAAACTTCAAAATAAGAGCATACACGTGAGGAATCAAAATGAAACCAAAACTGGAAGACATGAAAAGGAAACTAAACCAGACAGAAACATAACAGTAAGTATATATTTACAAAATATTTTGGCCAAGAATTCCACATTCATTTTATGGTTATACCCATACTTTGTCAGCTACCTGATTTTTATTTCTTCTAAGGATTTTAGGAAGAAACATCATAGACATATTTGAAATGTACATTAAAAACAGCTGAGAACTCTAATATGAATTATAAAATAGCAGCATCTGGAGCATTAATGTTTTTTTTCTTTCTGTCAGCTACAATATTAGTGCTCCTGTTTCTTAGAGATTTTCTTTTTCTTACATATATCTCCTGTGGCATTTTAGGAGAGATTTCAGCAATGTCTAAAACTTGCTTAGATTTACCAGCTTTTGAATTAAAGGTCAGAGATTTCATACTTAAAAATATCTCATCAAATTATCTTCCAAAAAAAAAAAAAAGTTAATATGAGAGTCTAAGCTGATACTTCTATTTATGGGACCTTTGGATGGACAGAATGGAATCAGCTTTTTCGGTACCTTTAAACATCACATCTAAACAACAACAAAACACTGTTTTGTTTGATTGATGGCTTTCTATGTCAGTCAGCTCTTTACTTACCAAGCACATCTTGGCCACAATAGGCAGCAAAGTGGACCAGACTACATGCCGATAGTCGAAATTCGCCTACCACATTCTTTGATACAATCTGAGCAAGTATCTTCCCAGCAGGCATTTCGAGGGGTCAGCATACTCTTATGTGGGGGGACGGGGCACTAATGCAATGGTATCACCCACTGCAGCAAGCGCATGACTTTCATGCCGTGGGGTGGGATTGTTCTCTCATTCACCGTACAATGCCCATACAATCCCAAAGGAAGAGATCAGAACAGAGCTCGGACTGTGCTGCTGAATAAGCTGAGCATGCTCATGAGACTAAACAATGTCGTAACAAAGAGCAGGGTGCTTCCTACCTCTTTTGTCTCCTGCTTTGTATTCCTCTCTTCCACTTCGGCATTCCAAAATGTGGATTTCCACAAGCCAGATCCATAATGAGAATGTTCTGTTTAATTTACAATCATCCAGTCTCTCTCTCTCTGACATGATAGAAACCCCCTCCTCAATTTCCCACTTTTTAGGAGTCCAATCCCTCAGACACACAGCATGTGTAGCATCCCGATCGTTACACAAACCTTTAAAACGGTTACTCTGTGTTTTGCACAGCCGGGGCTTCAGGCCCATTTAAAGAAAACAGGGAAATCAATATTTCTTATTAGGATTCCCTGCTGATGTGCCTGAGGCGCTCTGTTCTTTCAACTTTTCCTTTCTCTTTTTTATTCTCTTGCCGACTCTTTTTTTTTTCCCCATTGCTATTTTTCTCTTGTGTCAGTGATAGAAATATTTATGTATCTTTGCATAATTTTTATTTTAATGCTTACCAAATATTGACACAGAAATAGTTCATGGATTCCAGGGTGAGGCTTGTGTCTGCCAAAGCTATGGATATAGTGTCATCAGTCTGTGTTTGAAGCAATGTCATGTGGTTGAATACAAATCTTCCATTTAAATAAAACTCCGACTTGCTTCAGGTCTTCCTCATTTCAATTCCCATCATGTTAAGTGTGCATAATTAAGCCCTGAAAGCCTTAAGTTGGCCTAGATGGAATCTACAGTCTACTCTTCTTCATATCTAAAATAAAATAAAATATTTTGGAGCTGCGCAAAGACAGATTTACAAACATTTTATTTTTATTTTTATTTTTTGTAGTCAATAAGATCTTAAAAATCCTGATGTTTTTCTTGAACCCGACTACTTTATGAACAGGGGCCTGTTCCATAAAACTAAAATTTTACCAAATAAGCCAGGCTTATGGCAGATAGTCTGACTTATTTTAATACAAATTAACTGGCAAATAAGTCAGACTAACTGAAATAAGCCTGGCTTATACTCTAATCTTGGTTTATGGAACAGGCTCCAGGTCTGTTCACACCAAAATATTCTAATTTAACAGTAACCATAACTATAAAATTTTAGTAATTGTAGTTATACTACATGGTGCAAATAGGGTTTAACTAAGTTTTTATAATTTTTATAATAAGTCCATGGTACAGCTATAACAATAATGACACGGCAATGATTTGTTACATTCACTTTTTGATACAAAAATAAAATAAACACATTGACAGCCAATCAAAATAAAGTGGCAGATAACAAAATGTAATAAACGTGTTGGTGTGGATGCTAAAGTAGTTAATGTTACAACTATTGTTATATGTACTGGTGTAAACAAGACTTACAGAAACAAGACTTCTGCTGTCATTATACTAGCACAGATTCACTGATGGCCTGCATAAGCCTTGACTTTCTAAAACATGAGTTCAATATGTTCTCAATAATGTTTGTCCTTGTATTTTATTTTATATATATTTTTAATATGTATCTGTATAGTATTGCAACTGTCACATTTGACCTCAACGAGAAGCGAAGATGACGATAGCACAGTGGAGATGTAGTGGGAAATCAAAGGCCCAGGCTCTCCAGCAGAAAGAACGGCTGTATTCACACTAAGTACCTTTAAAGGGGAAGCAGTGGTGAGTTGTGACAGAGGCAGTGTCCATGCCAGGGATAATTGGCCGGTCTCTCTCTGTACCTCCCTCTCTCTCTCTATTTACTTAGTAAAAGAAAACTGTTTACTGGCTACAGCGGAGGGGGCCGGTGGAAGACGATTTGGGGGGTTTCATTGTGATTGATTGAGAGGGCCATGGGAAAGGGCCATTGGGATAATATGCAAGTTTCACGGCCGTCCGTTTCAGTGCCTGCTTTTAAGGCCGAACTGATATAGAGGCTAGCCAGGAGTGGCCAGGGAAAGGCACTCAGGGATATTACTTTGACAGGAGATGAGGCAATCACACACAATGGAAAAACATCCACTGATTAACAAACTTATTGTATTATTCCTATTGCATATTATGCCCAGGATGTAACTGAAGCCTATAAAGATATACTTTTAGTCTCTAGGAATGTTTAATTAAAAATGAAATGTTTGAAACTCATTCACTGTGTGTCTTAACTTCTCCATGAGGAGATTTTGAGCAAGAATGTCCGAACAATAAGTCCTACAGCAAAAGGGGAAGACTTTCAATGAATAACTCAGTCTGCTTAACTTCAAAAGACTAAGAATGCTAAGCAGGAGCCATATAGACAGAATTTATTGCGCGAATAATACAATTGGAAGTCATTTAATTCTACAATTTCAGCCAATAATCGAGCCTACCATCCATTAGTAATTAAAAATGATTATATTTTTGAGTCAGCATTTAATTAATCAACAATACAGTAAACCAATAATATTGTGAACACTATTACAATTTAAAATAACTTTACTTATTCCTGTGATTTTATGCTGGATTTTCAGCATCATTACTTCAGTCCTTCAGAACTTCATTCTAATATGCTGATTTGCTGCTCAAGAAACATGTATTATTGTTATCAGTGTTGACAACAGATGTGCTGCTTAATTTTTAATTTTTATTTTTTTATTTAGAGTTTTCTTTAGGTTTATTTGATGAATATTAGGTTCAAAAGAACAGCATTTATTTGTCAAAATTCACTTTCATAACATTCCAAATGTTAAAAAACTGTCACTTTTGATCACTTTAATTTATCCTTGCTAAATAAATCGATAAATAAATTATAATAACTCTTAATGACCCTAACCTTTCGTACATCGTAACATCTTAAAATATGGAAATTCTATGTAAACAATTAAACATTAAGATTGTCTGTAGATTTCAAACATTCATAAAATACCTAGGCTCAATGAAAATACGTGCCTTTCTGCAAAAATAAAAAATAAAAAACGCACCCATGCATACAAATCGCTGCAGTTTCCAGTTGAAATGAACACTAGAGGCAGTAAAACCAGCTATTTCTTTTCACACAAATGTATGACTTACAGGTACATTTTTGATTAAAATGGGCAAATTTTCACAAAATTAGTTGCAGAATGTTATATTATGACTTCAAAACATATTTAACATACTGAACAATTTTGGCGTGGTTACGTATTAAACGCGTGTTTTAGCGCCACTCTCTTGACGTTTCACTTTGAAACTGTGGCGAAACATGCAATAAGGTACGTAATTACAGGGTTGCAGAAATGTTTGTAGAGGCATGTATTTCCAATGAGCCTGGGTTGTAATATCTGCTAAAATGTGCAAACTTTGTAATAGATTGGCATTAAAATCCTCGCTGCCCCTGTAGGTCTACACTGAGTGTAATACAAGATGGTAATTACTGATAGGCTCTCAGACTCCTGGGACAGAAGACACCTCAAGTCTCATTAGATCACTCACTGGCCCATCTTATCCTTTAGCTTCACTTCTCCACCTAATCCTTTCTTTCCTATCTTTACTCACCTCTGCTAAAGCAATTCTTTTCAATCCTCTCTTCATCTTTTAATCAATACGCTCATTCACCGTTTCAGATTTAACATGTTCAGAAGACTGAGGTATGAGCTATGATACTTAGTCTGTTTCCCTGGACAAAAGAAAGTCTCGTTCATGAGTTGTTATTTTAAACCAATTATCTCTTTTGATCATATGTTAGCATCTTTAAATGAGATGTTGTTCCTTCAGAATCAACAATCAAGTCCTTCACTCTATTGACAGTCTGCGTAAGACTGACAGGTCGTGGCTGATTGATTATTGATCGGCAGTCAGGATGATAGGCAGATCAATGAACCTATTGCTCTGAAGACAAGGTCATCAGGGATGAACAGAAGAGGGGGTTTACGTTTGAATCAAAAGAATCTGATCTGTGTTGCTTGCACCTCAAGAGTGCCGTCTGATTGTTGTGAATCCCTAGGATTTGAGAGGCTTTGAATGAGCTTCACCCACATCACGCTCTACCTGCGGCAGCAAAAGACCTGGACTGGAATTCACAGCTCACTGCCACTCAAGCTGAGAGGAAGGCTTGGCATTACGGGTTTGGCTTAAAGGTCAGTAATTTTTTTTCCTCATTAAAAAGTTTTACACTTACAGAAATGAGCGGAAGTCTCCAGTCATTCAGTAGCCTAAAATAAACTCTTTTATTTGACTTTAAGAATTTGACTTGAAGAAACTGTTTTGAAACTATTTCAATAGTATGGCCTCTGTGGTTCTCTCCGACTGTCATCAGCGGGAACCTTCACCAGAGCATTAACGTTCCTACCCGGACTCTATTATCCACGTACCTTGACTGATTTCCATCACAGATGTAGCTTGTTTTGTCTCCTTTATAATCTCTGATTTTCAGTTGGTTTAATGCAAAGTCTTGACTACCCTAGGTGTCATTTCCGAGCATTATTTCCGGTGTTTATTCCGTTGTTGTGTATTACTGTTTAATCCAATCTCTGATCTCTGCTGCCTGCCCCGACCTTCCGCCTGTTTTCCCGACTACGATTATTGGATTTTGAAAACCTGCATGTTAACGTTTATGATTAAAAGCCTGCACGTGCATCCGCAAGCCTCAGAGTTCATTATACCGAGAGAGCTCAACGTGCTGCAAACAAAACACATGCAAACTGCTAATTCTCACAACGCAACCAAACACACGAATGCACTGCAAACAGCTCGGACCACAACAGAAATGTTTCAAGGGGACCTCAAAAAGTGACGAACCCACCTGGATCCTGATTATTTGTTCAGTGGTTTTTGGCATACCTGTCAAGTATCCCGTTTTGGCCGGGAAAGTCCCGTAATTTACCCTACTTTCCTGCCGTCCTCCCGTATTATTATTTTCCCGTAAATCTCCCGTATTTTAACCTGCGTTATTAAAAAAAAAAAAAAACGTCCCTCCCCCCCAAAAAATCTGAGCTCTGTCACTAGCCTCGCGACAACTGCCTGCCGCAGCAGCCTACTACAGGTACTGTAGGTGACAGTTGTCGCGAGGCTAGTGTGTGAGGTCAGATGATGAGTTGATAAGTGACGAGTCACTGACAACCAACGCGGGAAAAACAGACAGATGATGATG
>JAUMHR010000063.1:3842437-3861454 GCA_032361145.1 Enteromius fasciolatus | reverse complement strand
CATAAGACCACACGCCAGAGTTCGGTTCACTGGAGACTCGCTCTGAACGGATCGTTTGAATCAGTGAGCTGTCGAATAAGAACAGCTGCAATCGGATCTTTCCAATTCGAGAATGAATCGTTTGGTGGGATTTGCGAACCGATTGAACAGGTTCATTAAAAAGAATCAGTTTGTTAATGAATCGCTCGTCTGCGTCTCGCTCGGAGCACGTAAGTAACGATATGTTTTATGAAATGTAGTGAAGTAAGAAGTACGATCCTTTGCTTAGGAATGTAGGGAAGTAAAAGTAAAAGTTGCTCAAAATAAAACTACTCCGATACTTGAAAAATGTACTTAAGTACAGTAACGAATTACAAATACTTTGCTACTGGCCACCACTGGTCCGAATGAACATCTTAGCAAATTCTCACTTACTGTAAACACAGCCAGTTATGTCTTAAATGAACATAAACAGCCAAAATAATAAAATTTTTTATTCAGTATTTTATAAATCTGTCCATTCAGTCTTAAAGTGACAGCAGCTTAATAAATTAAAAAATTTAAAGAACATTCACAGCTCTTCATAAAATAACTTCAGTAACTTTTTAATGTCTGATTTTTTAGAATACAAGTTTTGTGATGTACTGCAAATATTTTGAATGATAAAAATGTTTTGGCTATGTTGGTTAAATTGTTTTTGTAAATTGACTTGTAACCCGAAGGTTGCAGGTTCGAGTCCCAGGCCCAGCAGAAATTGTAGGTGGGTGGAATAAATAACCAGCCTTCAATACATTGACAGAGGCGAGACCCTTGAGCAAGGCACCAAACCCCCAAAGGTTAAAAGGTTAAGACTAGTCTTAAAGACTGGTCACTGGTCAATTCACTTACATAAAAAGGTATATTAGTCTAAGGTAAATACAAAAAATAAAACAGATACTCTTGACTAACTGCTAGTTGGTCAGACTAGCTCTTAAGACACTGTCTTAACATGAAGGCTAAGTTTATGCAACTGGCCCCAGGTGTTTCAGCTTGCTGCCCACTGCTCCAGGTGTGTGTTTATAGGGTGTGTGTGTGTGTGCGCACTAACGTGTGTTCGCACTTGGATGGGTTAAATGCAGAGCAGGATACCATGCAGTAAATGCAGGGAAACATGCAGATCCACATGCAAGACTTTTATTAAACAAAATTGAGTTGAGAGTTGAGTTGACTTATTTTTAGACGTGGTCAAAAGTGGCAAGGGTCAGACAACAACACAGGTATTGCACAGGCAAGACTAAAGAGCAATCCAGAGACAGGTTTCAACAATGAACAAAATCTAGAGGACCAAGACAGGCTATATTCCAAGGTGCAAATATAACCCAAACTAGTAAGACAAAGGCTCAATCCAATACAAGTTAAAGTCCAAGGCAGGCAGAGAGCGCACAGAAACGAGATACACAGACTAGGATCAAGACACGAATGCATGGCGCCGTAATGCAGCTATCACTTAGGGGTTGTTTACACCTGGGCAATTAATAAAAGGCTAATATTCCAGTAATATGCATGTTAATAAGCAACTAGTTAGAGACCCTAAAGTAAATTCTGACGGCATCCTTCATACTTTTCTGGACCTTGTGAAAATTGTCTCCAGCCTCCCGTTTTTAAACCAAAATATCCTGTGTTCTGCAGACGAAAGAAGCTTTTATTATAGATTTAGGGGTAAATGTTAAAAGTTTTGGGTTGGCGTAACCCTTTAAGAAGCTATTTTCACTAGCTGCTTATTATCATACTAGTTTATTGACTGTTTATGAGTACTTATAAAGCACATATTAATGCCTTACTCTGCATGACTAGAATTAATTCAACTAACTATAAGTAGCAAAATAGCAGTTTAATGCAATTTAATTGATAGTGAACATGTGCTCCCTATTCTAAAGCGTAAGCTAAAGTACTGCATAGTTTATTGTCTAGGACCGGCATTGCCCTGCAGTATATTGTCAGCAATCAGCAGTATGCCAGTATTTAATTCCAAAAGTGTACCTTTAGCTAAATCTAAACACATTTTCCAGATTACTTGAATAGAATTTGTCTCCTCCCGTCTGTCACTTGTCTCACAAAAGCGAACAGAACATTTTCCGGCTGAATTTAGAGTGATCTCCTATTGTATGAAAGTCATACGCCTCTTGAAAACATGAAATTGGACAGGATCTCGTTTGATGTCCTGTCTGTTATTGAATCGCTGACCCTGTGGAAGTGAAGGTGCCAACTTGCAAGGAATGTAGCAGGCTGCCGTGTTTATTCAGATGAGGAGGCAGCTGTAATGAAAACTCTCCGTCGAGGATTGAAATAATTTGCGAGTGCTGAAAAGGTTTGACCTTCAAGATTTCTCCTCCTGCGCCAGACGTGATTTACGAAGCGGATGGCTGCCCACCGCAGCACGGTAACGTGTCTTCTGCCAGGGATTCCCCGGTGTATCAGCAGGGATGCTTGGCTCGGAGGAGACTTCTAAAGGATTCCAGGTAATCTGATCTCCGTCAGTGGAGACGTGACCCTGGGGAAGGTTGGGTCACTAGGACAGGAGGAACTGTTCGGGTTCGATGCGGGTAGAGACCCCCTATGCATGTGAATGTTTGTACACGCACACTGACTGTGTAAAACAGAGAAAATACACACTCACATGCTTTTGATAACACACACACACCTTAGGTGCTCGAGTGTCATCATCTGAAAGAAGATGTATTGAAAAATGGATATACGGCCATAGTTTCAGCATCAGACCCTTGACCCACCATCATTACTGTTCTTTTGAAGCTTGCATCCATGCGCCTGACATGTCATTTTTTCCTGTCCTTGAAGCATCTTCACATTATATCTCAGCTGCAACATGAAGGGCCCAGAAGAAAATGAAGTGCATGCCTGTGCGTTCCTGCATTTGACATTGCACATGAAAGGTTGGTTATATAGTATTGATGCAATCGTGAGTCCCATTCCATGGAGAAGGCCTGTCTCGTCTACAGAAGATTGTTTGGTGCGGAAAGTTCTGGAGACTTTACTGAGCTCTTAGTTTGAGTATCAACTTCTCAGATACTCCTCATAGAATTCAGTAAGAGACGTAAAATGGAAACAAATGAAACACTGACATGAAAAAAGCGTGTAGAGATGAAAAATTAATGTTTGCCACTATAGTTTGGATTAGTTTTTCTTTTTATATTTCTGATTTTATATTCTATCTTACTAACTATAAATAAAAATTAGGAGTTTATTGAGGCAAAAGCCATAGTTTGTTGATGCCTATGATTAAACATAAAATTAAGTGACCATATTTGAACATATTTTGTTACAAGTAATTATATTTTATGGTTTTACTTTAAAACTATAGCCAACACTCCAATCTTCACATAATTCTTTAATAATTATTTTAATATGCCGATTTGTGTGGTGATGTCACTTTTGATCAATTTAATGCATCCTAGCTAAATGAAAGCAAAACAAAACAAAACGTTTTCTTATTTTTAAACTCTAATTAATTTGAAAGGATTAAAGCACAAAACATAGAATTACTGTTTCTGTACAAGCTGTCACTGGTTACTATTGTCCATCCTAAAAAATTCATATTGGCCCTTTTTTTCCCCATAATTTGCATTTTTTCCCTTTGCAGAAGACTGTGCCATTCTAGCCTCTGTTCTCTTAGCACTTGGATCACAGCATGCCGGAGGCAGCGAAAGGAGACTTCACGCATGGACAACTACCGGATTGAGACGCTTTCTCACAGGAGCGCATTCGTCATTGTAATTAGCCTTAATCATGGGGGGTGTGCTGCTTTCTGAAAGGGAGGGGAAAGGGGGCGTGTGAGACTCCCAATGTGTCAACAGTCGATTCACTGGCCGCTTCCATTTGAATATGAATCTCGAAAAACAAAGACTTCAGCGTTAAGATTCCGCTCGCTCTTCGCTCCCCACCACGCCGCTGCAGAAGGCCTGAATCCTCGTCCCCTGAAAGACACATGGGAAACTCTGGGGCTCGGTGCGCTTTTGCCAAAAACAAGGAGGCCTTGAAGCTCTGCCTTTCTGGCCTACACACATGCACACAGAGGGGAACCTCTCACAGTGAACATCCGCACACAAAGTGCTTCTACATGTTTTGTCTTCAAATGACAAGTTGATGACACGTTCGGAAGGAAAGTCTGTCGCATGTGTGAGGACTCATCCATGCACGCATTTTAAAATGTTGTTTCTCATTGTCTGGAGAGTATTCAACAGGTCTGCTGGGCTCGTACGGGATATCGCTGCCGCTACATCTCCGCTCTCACTGAGTGATTCACCGCCACGCATTCCCAATCATAATTATTCACTGTTGAAATGATTAGAGTGTCTTGACAGACTCCAGTTCAAGCCAACAGTGATTAATGGGAGAACCCTGTGAGCCCTTATTTTAATAATTAATAGGATAACGTGATGATTGCAGCAAACTGCTTAATGTTATTACACTTGCAAATGAGATTTTTGACGTTAAAGAAACCAAAGCCGTCATCTGTGTTTCTGTCCAAGTAAATCGTGTTTTAAATGGGTATTGCATAATTCATAAAATCTGAGGAGAGAACACCTATGAATAATGGAAACTTTGCATATTAAAATTTATTAGAATTTTTCATCACTTGGAGTCTATTTTTTGTTAAAATTCTGGATTTTATGGCACAAAATTACCTAAATACTTCCACAAAAGATCGAATCTAATCTGAAACTTCTGTGTAGAACGTTATGGATAATGTTATTAATTCACGTGATAATTTACATCTGAAGGAGATCTGACTTCATATATCCAAATACAATTATAATAAGGGGAAAAAAGTGTAGATATCAGTTGATATTTATAAATACTGTTTGGAGCCACTCACATGATCAAGCATTCAGTTTATTAAATAACAAAGATATGCCTTTAAAGTATTTGACTATTCACATGTTTGTGACCCCTTGGCAGCACCAGACTTAGGTTGCCATCTACTGGAGGGAGTGCTTTTGTACCCCAGTGGCCTGACTGCTATCCTCCGGACAAACTTCCTAAATGCTATGATTCCAAAAGTGGATACAAGACCTTCAAGATAACCTTGTGACAGAGCTGCTGGTATATGTGAGTTTTTCTATGAAATAAGATGCTTGGATCTCACAAAGAGCACAATATTTTACTCAGAATCACTGTTATTTGGTGGTTAAAATGATATAGTGCAAGACTACGGAAAGAAAAGCATCTGCTCTTTGAATGTTTATCATAATTGTGCCATTTGGGGCATCAGGAGAAAAGAAAGAGCAAAATGTGAAACCCACATTTGAAAATGAAAGCCTCTACAAAGAAACAAAGAAACAATGACGACTGCAGATATTCAGCATGTACTGTTTTAGGCGGACACCATGAAAAACCTTTTGTTTGTCACCTGAAAAGGGTACTTTGATCATAATATGATATGATTTAATTAGGACCAGATGAAATTATAGATAGTAACACTGTAAATTGAACAAAGCTAAAAAATAATATATAATATGTGATACATGGTAGCTGAAAGAATGATTTAATGAAATTAAATGAAGTTGAAGTCTTTAACTGTTATGCACATGTAAATTAATCATTTAATATGTTGCAAGTACTGTGGAAATGCATGTTTTTTATATTATAAATAAATGGTCACACTTTATTTTAAGATATCCTTATTACAGTAATATTAATTACCCACATGTACTACTGTATATGGTAAGATTTAGGATTAGGGTTACTTGCATGTAATTATACATTTTTTATTGTTATTATATTTGTATGTACTTGAAATTTGTAAAATAATAATAATAATTTTGCAAAAAATGCATGTGTAGATGCATTTCTTATTTAAAACTACTGTACTTGCTGTACCCTAACCATAACCATGATATATGTCTCTAACTCAATAGCAGCAAAAATATTCTGTAATACATAGTACTACTTGTGTAAGTACATAGTAGTTACAGATATTTATATAATATAAATTGGGACAACATTTTTTAATGTCTTGTTTTTTATATGTTAATCATAATAGCCTGTGGGTGAAATCCTTGCATAACCTTGTTTGAATTAGAGGAAGAAAAATACATAGCGTCACATTTTAAAAGCTCATGCATCACTTTTATCAATAAGCACCTCACGCCTGTAAAATAAAATCTATGTTATCTACCTCCAGAATGCGGGAATTATACCGTATCCCAGAGTGCCTTGCATGCTCTATCTGTCTGTCTCTCTTTTCCTGAGATTATTCCACTTTGGTATTATGATTTCACCTTTGCGCTGCCATTCAGCGATTATTGATGATGTCTCTGGCTATGCTGCGCATCCGGCCTTTGACCAGAGGACACATCTTGATTCATGCAGACAAATAAAAGCATCAGAGGCAACATATCGATTTTGTAGAGAGCGACCAGAACAGCCAAGTCGGCAAGACCTTTATGCTTGTTTCCTGTTACTTTTTCATGGAGGAAATAACAAATAGATTACACACGAAAACAAGAAGAAGTAGCTTGTTTTCATAAGAAAGAAGGCATGGCAAAGAAAAACCTTATCAATAAATGTAATTATTAATTGGGCTGAAGAGAGGTGTTGGCCTGCCGGGCTGAATGAATCAATGTCTGTCTTTATGGTGACGTGTGACATTTAGATTTAATGCAAGAGGCAGAATGATGATTCTGTGACTGAATGCTGCATGTCCTCTCACACACTTAAAGGTTAGTTAACATCGCCAGGAGGATTTCACTCAGTTATTGAGGGTTTATATTAAAGAAAAATTAATTAGCTTTGAACATACTCACCCTCAGACCATCCAAGATGCTGATGATTTTGTTTCTTTATGGGAACAGATTTGGAGATTTTTAACCAATGGACCCTCTGCAGTGAATGGGTGCCGTCAGAACGATAGTCCGAACAACTGATAAAAACATTAAGATGTTTTGACTTTAAAACATGGCTTCTGGCCAATAAAAGTCATGATTCCTCCAATAAAACAGTAAATCCACTGTTGTCCTCTCACATTAAAACCCACCAACACATTTGTTTAAAACTGTTTTTGCTTGAAATCGGTGTTTGTTCTGTGCATATTTTTTGGAGCAAGCAATGTTATGAAAAAATGCCCAAATTATACATATATTTATTACAAGCATGCAACTTATGGATTATTTGGTGCTTTTATAATCAGTTTGGGCTCTCATTTTGATGGCACCCATTCACTACAGCAAGTGGTATCTCCAAAATGCAGTTTTTTTTTCAGTGGAACACAACAGTTTCTTTAGGGCAGTATCCACAAGCCAGAGAAAGCCATGTTAAGTTAAGGAGTCATTTCACTCAAAAGTGGAATTCAAACCCAAATGCAGTTTCTTTTTCGATGCAACACAAAATAAGTTATTTAGCTGCTCCTTTCCATAAAGAAAAAGTAAATTGAGGCTGTTAAACTCCACCCTCTTCGGATGTTATCACTCGATTGAATGGGCGTGTCATAAGTCGTTATCAACCCATTCATATGGGTCAGTAGGGGCCTGCTGAACCTACTGTTAGGCTTAGAAGGCTGTTATCATCAATCAATCGTTTTTTTGGTCCCACTGTACGACAACAATACTGTTTTAGTATCATAGTAAAGGGTAGGTTTAGGGCTGGGGTAGGTGTAAACATAATCTAATCGGTAGAAAAATTAATTTAATTTTTAGTTTTATCAGTAGGTGCAGCAGGCTTCTTCTGACCCATATGAACAGCCCATTCAATCGAGTGATAACATCAAAAAACACCCTATAAGTACCATAAATATTGTTTCTATGACTCACCAGTCTATTCCATATCACTGAGGAGTCCTTCTTAATAAAAAAGAATGAAAACGGCACTCTATTTCAAATACCCTCAAGCATTATATTATAATTAATTTTATCTGTTGCAATGGTTCACTGCAGATGATCAATACACATTGATAGAGACTTCAGTTCAGTCTCACAGTTACAGTCAGTGTCATACTCTATATTGGGAAACAATCCCATTACATTTATTCAACTTATTTTTTTATTTTTTAAGTTTTGGGTTGTTATTGTCAACCAAGGCTCTAATAATTTGACCAAAACTGCTCAAGGAACATTTATAATCATTATCCATGTAGAAAACAGCTCTGCTTAACATTGCGTGTAAACCCCAATGCAAAGTATCCTTTTATATCATTTGTTTTACTTTCACTGTTGAAGTGTCCTTGCTGATTAAAATACTTCATTTTTCAATGAAAAGTACCAATTTCAAACCTGAAAGTAGTCACTTTTATTTTGTTGCCATATATTGAGATTAAATGTACCGTGGCACTTGTGGCATCTAATCATGTCATCGTGTTCATTTTTGGATGACGTGTTCCTTTGAGTCTGTTTCAGAGAACAAACGAGAGGATCATCAGGTGAGATTTTGATAACCAGCAGGACTGAAGTGGGATAAAATGGTGCTTGTCTTTTAATTAAAACAGATAACAAATAAAGAGAGGAAAGCTGAAGCTGGATATACGAGGCTCATGTGCTTCTGTGGATTAAGGTTGTGCTGATGGAGGAAGAGGAGGTAAATGGTGAGTAAGGAACCCCTGCGGACAGAAGTGCACTACAGCTCCAGTCGATCTCAGTCTGTTCAGCAGGAATAATTTGAGCTTGAACGTAAGATCAGCTCCCTCCAATACACACAATTTGCCTCAGAGAGATGGAAAAGCTATTACACGCTATAAAACACCATGAAACTTTATATTTTGAAGTTTAGCTCATATTTATGAGTGACTCCGTGCAACACTCTCATCCTCTGAATATTGTAAACGTTTAAATTTTAAACAAAGAACATCAACAATTCTCATTTTTCATTCTATTTGGAACAACATGAGAGTGAGGAAATAATGACAGAACTTCCATTTGATAAAAGAGCACTGTTGTTTTAAACCGGTCAGCACATCATCCATTCAAACAGACATCAGTTGATTGCAGCCTGGATGCTGATTTGCCAAATTACATTTTGCCCTCTGCTGCTGAACAGAGGAATGTTTCTTAATGTCAGCTTTAATCGTCTGACATGTTACAAGACCTTAAAAGATGCAATTCAACATCAAATGTTTTATTGCCGACCTTCAAGATCTTTAATGCATTAATGAGTCAAAATGAAAAGATACAAAAATGAAATGTATAGAGTTTGCACTGGGATGACATTTACTGTACATCACAGCTGCTCGGCAGTGAATGCCAGACTGCACTTGCAATATTCCTCCTCCGTTCTTTTCCCTTATTCCCTTCAGACCAGGTGAAAATATAGTCATCAAAAAGACATTTTGACTTTGTGAGGTCATGATCATGCCAGGCTCACCTGACAGGAAATTACAGAAGGTGAGTGTGAAGGTACTGTAAATACTCCTTAACTCTCAAATGCTGGTTGATGGTTGATGAATAATTATACTTACACTGTTAAAACACATTTGAAATTGATGTGCCGAAATAATGTTATGAGCATGCACTACAAGAAAAATGACATGATTTTTCCTCTTTGACACTGGTATGGAAACTGGTTCTGATTGGATGGATGGATAGATACAGTAGAGTCCAGATAGTAGAGGTAGTAGTAACGTCTAACATTTACAGTAATTGTGTAGTTTTTGTCAGCTTATTTAGGCTAATGGTAATGAGCTGGTTTAAGCTGGACCAGCTAATGGCCAGTATCCCAGCCCCAGCTTCAAAACCTACCTAACTAGCATATGCTGTTTTTCATTATTTTATTTTTTTGCAACAAGACTTTTAGAGAAGATAAGCGTGTCCCAGTCAGGTTCGTCAGATTCCCTTAAAACATTTCCAATGTGATATGTGTGGGGTTTTTTTCCAGCACATTTCTTCTTTTGCATTTCGGTGTTTGGGAGTATTTGCAACACATACTGTCAGATGCAGATGCTTTCTTAATTTCTCCATTTGCAGCATGTTAAGCTCTCTTGGCCATTGTAGAAAAGGCAAGTCTAAGTGAGGCAATAACACTAAGCATTCAGACACCATTTTCTCCAATCCGTCCGGAAGTTTAAATAAATCCTGAAAACCTTTGGTAGCTGATTCAGTTGTGATTAATTAGAATTGGACAAAAACTGCAGGAAGGTGTCTCTTGTTTCCCAATAGCACAAGTAGTTTACCAGCACCTTATTTCAGGTGAGCACCCTACACACTATCGTTCTCAATTTCTTTCATTACAGTCATTTCAAGAAACCACATATCGTATTATGATTTTGCCACAGTGTCAATTCTTGTTATACATTACTTAAGGATAATTGCTTTCATAGATGAACTTCACCTCTCTTATGACAAAAGACAACCACGGGAACATGTATGCTTCAGGGAGAAAGGAAATTGTCTTGCTTGATTTTGTCATGAAGTGGATGTAATTGAATGAGTCTCATTATCCATCTACAATGTATTCCTGAGGGTACATTACACAGGGGTCTGTAAGACCCCCAGGGAGTCAGGATTAATGTTCCACTTTAGAGAAAAGAAAAGGGGTATGGTGCTGGGTAATGGGACCCCTACTAGAGACTCCCTGCAATATCAGAGAAATCAATGGAGAAATATCACATTTCTCTCTTCAGGTGTGTATACAAGCAGCAACAAGCCTACGCACAACTACTGTGAGTTTAGTGCAGATTATAATCAACAGTACATGTGCCTTCCAGTGATGCTGACACAACCATTACCATTGATGAGAGGGATGATCATACCTCTCTGCTTGGATTTAGAGTTTCAGATGAAAAAGTGCATGTTCAGTCTCATATTCTTCAGGCTTCCAGAAAACAACAAATATGACTTAATGTGGGGCTTTCTCAGAAGTGCTTTGCTTTACTAAAGAGGCAGAGTTTGACAGTGCTTGAAAATAGTTGATTGTCTGGACAGCTTCTATTTTAGCCAAAGAGCTCTGCAAGTGGCACCTGCATCAGTTCTCTAATACAGAGTTTTAAAACGGAGGTCTAGGGACCTCCGAGGGGGAAGCAAAGGGAGTGCTAGGTTTGGCACGTCTCTGATATTTTAGCATTGGAATATACATGTCAATGGTAAAGGCTTATTTCACCCCAAAATTAGAATTTTGTCATTAATCACTTACCCCCATATTGTTCCAAACATGCAAAAGCTTTGTTCATAATCGGAACACAATTTAAGATATTTTGGCTCAAACCTGGGAGACTTGTGACTGTGCCATTGACTGACGAGTAATGAACACTGTCAAGATCCAGAAAAGCATGAAAAACATTGTCACAATAGTCCATCTGCCACCAGTGGTTCAACCGTAACCAGAGGCGGACAGTAGTGAAGTACATTTACTTGAGTATTATTATTACCTGAGTACACTTTTTGAGTATCTGTACTTTACTTGTGTGATAGATTGGTGATAGAAAGCCTATCAGTGACCTGTAACATTTTCAAAACAAAATGCTTTGCCGACAATGCTTTGTTGGGCAGTTATATAGGCCTAGCTATGGCTGTTGAGTTAGCAGGTTGGATTATTACATTATTGGATTATACAACACTGGATGTTGAGTAAACAATCTCGTTGGTTGCGGCTGTGATTACTATTATCAGCCTACACCATCTAAAGTTTCATGAAAGAACTTTGCATTCATGATTATAATGTCATGATATAGTCACTGTAGCATCACAGCATTTGCAAATCTCTGCTCCCATGGTTGTTCAGATTGATTAATATTACCAGTCATTTTAGTGTTATGGGTTTATTTCCTTTTACTCCATCTCAATATTCCACCCAAGAGGACAAATGTTGTTCTTTTAGAGCTCAGGAGTTTCATTTAAATATAATCTTGGAGTTAACTTTTTCTCTTAACTTCCTTAAGTGAAAGACAAACTTTGACATGCACTTTCAAACCTGAACACAGTTTGCTAGGTGAGGAGGAACCTCTTGAGGAACTTGTGATAAGGGTTATCTCTACATAATCACAATGCTGTATAAAAATCTCTCTCTCTCTTTAGTACAGATTATACACAGGTGGATTCATGTTGAACATAGAATTTGTTAACAGTGTGTCAGTGTCAAGGTGTTCTGTCAAGATGACTCAATTCCTAAAAATATCTAGATTCCACACATTCCCCAAGCATCCCTCAGGGATCTAATACTTACGCATTTGTAGTGCATTAATGTAGGAATGCTGCTTTATTATTTACCACCATTCTTGACATTACAGTACAAATCTCCCACATGCCCTCAGTGAACGTTTTTGTCCTGACAATCACCAAGTGGAAAAAAGCTCCCCAGCACACACGCATATGCAACAAAATAACTTTGCAAAATCTCTCTTCTCTGATGCGCACAGTTTATTTGTCAGTTGCAACCGCCCTGCTACTGTTTCCTGGATCTGAGGCGGATCTCTGACAGCTTGGAGTTGATCCCGGTACCAATCTGGCCCCTCCGTGCCAACGGGAAACAGGCCAGCATGGCATCTGCGGAGGGGGAGAGCGACATTGCGACAACAGTTGGAGGCTCATGAGTGAGATAGAGGGACGGAGAGAGCGACACAGCAGTTCTTCAGCATTGCCAGAGCTGTCAGACCATTAAAAAGCCAAATGATGATGAATGAGAGAGATCAGCCTGTCGGAAAAAGCCCCCCTGGCTGTCATCATCCAGCTACCCCACTCTCAATCCTCATTCCACTTTTGAAGGGTTTTTCCTCTCAAATCATTCACATCCCGATGCATTCTGATTCCCAACACACCTTTGAGATACACGCTGATCGTGTTGATGATTTGGTGTCAGAAATTGAAATATTGCATATGGCAATAACAGTCACAGAAAAGAGTATTTCTGTGCCACTATCTATAGGGACGTAAAATAGCAGAAAGGATATTGAATGAATAGAGTAGGCTTATGAATGCGGATGGGAACTGTAAATCAAAGACAGTAAAATGGATAAGAGCATCCACCTACGAATGAAACTTCACAGCGGAGGGAGTCTAAGAGCAAGTCAAGATGAAAAGCTAAGAGAATTTGTTTAGCTGTTTTGAACCAGAGAGGTGCCAAATCTAGTAGAGATATTTACTGTACATAACTCTGAGTCTGAAGAGATTCAGTGGAGCAAACTGGATGTGTTCCAAAACTTAGCAGCCTGCCTCACTGATTACACAGGCAGCTGCCTTCAGTGATCACAAAATCTCAGGAGTGATTGATTTGAAGTGCTTTACACAGGCACCAAATGTCTTATCTACAATGTTTTTACTAAACTGTTATTACGTGAAATACGGTTTGCGTCTTATTAAAAACATTTCATAAAATTGTCAAACGCGTACTCCCCTGTTTTTTTTTCACAATTTGGACCTTGTGTATACATACAGTATAAACATTATAATCATGTTTAATAATCACGTGTTCTGAAACTCCACCTTCTTTGACGGGGGAATTTTTTTTCTCTGTCAGTTTCTCATTCAGCCGAAGTCTGGCAAGGGAGCAACATCTCCAAGTCACTACATAGTTGAGCTGCCACAAATATATCTGCACCTGTATGATTGCTCAACCCAGTCTCACAGCAATCTGTACATATTTTACGAGGTGGATAATTCATACAAATTCGTACGACCTCACTCATGGGATTTTTGCTGAAACGTGCGTGTTTTACGAGTTGCCAATTCGTACTTATTTGTACGAAAGACCTACGCCTAGCCCTGCCTCTAATCCTACCCATCGCTCTACCCAAATCGTACGAGTGAGGTCGTAGAAATTTGCACGAATGAGCCCGATTTTTTGTTTTTTTGTCAAACATTTCATTGCAGTTTAAACCTGAGGCCTGTCTCTTATACGTATCAGCTCTGGCCTCCAGGCAAGAGTGCTCTGCAGTAAACACCTGAGTGTTGATGAATTTAATAAATAATACAACACTACAAAACAGAATGGTTGAGTGACAAAGCATGGGAAAAGTACCCATAGAAAGGAAACCAATAAAGGAAGAAATGAAAGAAAGAAACACGTTGAAAAAAACAAAACATTTGGAAAAGGTCAGGATCAGATAAGCGCAGTATAAAAGATACCAGCGACGGAAAGCCCGAATGCGAGACAGATGTTGGAAACCCACAGGAAGTCATGGTGAGGCAGCTCCAGCTGTGAGTGAGAGCTGCTTCTCCTGTGGAGACATCGATCCACATATTGACCGAATCCCCTCACACCTTCCTTTATCTTACTACAGCTCAGCGAGGCTCCCAGAGGAAGAGTGACCGGCGAGAGGACAAAGAGCATACGACGGGAAGAACAGGTCTCTAGTTATTCATCACCTATCACAGGAGAACACAGCTGATTCAGTTGACATTTAGCCTTTGACTCTACAAATGGATGGCACCCACTGTAAAAGATTCATTTTCAGATAGGTACTGTAGGTGAACAAATACAACGTTTGCGGCTAGAATTTGAGTAGCATTATTCAAGATCTTTGTGCAGGTTTTCAGTAGGATATGGCAATTCTGTTGGCTCTTTCACATGATTCACATCAGGGCTTTTGCACATGAAAAGCATTGTGGGTAGTATCACGAATGGGTTTATGAGTTTACAAGTAGGTAGTAAGCTGGGACGCACACCCTAAAAACTGTGTTAGCTGATGAAACGTTACTGTCTCTGGATGCTGTACCCAGATTTTAAATTGTTGAGAAGGTAAAGCTCATTGTGCTGGTTAACATTAACATGAGTCATCTGAAAAGGACTTATATGTGCACAGTTCAGTTTCTATCATCCTGAGCTGAGTCTGAAGAACTTCATGAGCTTATGTCCTGTAGTAGCTATAATTGTGGAGTGCACACAGTGTGCATCTAGATCAGGGGTCTCAAACTTAGTTCCTGGAGGGCCAGAGCCCTGCAGAGTTTCGATGCGACCCTACAGTAGTTAAACACACCTGATCGAGCTTATAAAGTCCTTTAGGTTTATTTGAAAGCTACATGTGTTTTGGAACTAAACTCTGCATGCCTGTGGCTTTTCAGGAACTGAGTTTGACACCCTTGATCTAGATCAGGGCTTCCCAAACACTGCACACATATCTCCTTTGTCTGACACACCCATTTTAGGTCTTGGAGTTGCTACTAATGAGTAGATGAGTTAAATCAGCAGTGATTGATAAAAGAGACATGCAAAATGTGAAGTGTTGGGGAGGCTCCAGCAACGTGTTTGGAAACCCCTGATGTCTCTTTCTCTATAGATGTTGTGATACTGCTTTTCCACTAGGGCCGGTTCCAGAGCCAATGCCAGTCTGTGCTTTTCCACATAAAAAACCCTGGAACTGTGCCCAAATTTTTGTTCCCAAACAGCCCCCAAACTTCTGAGCTGGTCATGATGTTCGGTGGGCAGAACTCCTATTACTTCTGGATTCTGTCACTGGTCCAAGTCATAGCTCTCATAACTTTCAGGTTCAGGAGCCCATGAGGCCTTTGGCGTTGATAGTGTTGCCATATAAACACATAATTTAGATAGAGTACCATGTCACATGTTATCATATAGGAATTAAGATATGACGTGAAGGCAGCTATTGTACACATCATATTAATACTACACACATTCATATTATGTAGAACATAATTTTTAATGGTCACAAAGTTATTACTTCATTTTTGGGAATTTTGGATGCAGTGCAGATCTTGATTTTTGACGTTGTAATTGTAGAGACTGACTAAAGTGTCAAACTGCCAAAGTATACCACAAGTTGAGAAGAAGTGTAGTGTTTTTAGGTTTGTCAACCATGAAAAATAACTGATAGGGAAATTACAGGTTCCTCTTTGGTCACTTTACCAACTTAGCAACTGTCTTTGAGATGAACTGGAAAGCTCCTGGGTATTTTTATTTTCTCTATATAAATATAGCGCTTTTAACAATATAGCAAAGCACTAAACATGATCAAATATAAGAACAGAGTGATGGTAACGTATAGTGATGAGATGAAACTATTTATTTATTAAATGCAGAGACGGTCTCTGTAATCAAGACGACGACAATCAACTAAGCAAGCAAGAGGCGACAACGGCAAAGAACCAAAACCCCATCCATGAGAGAATGGGGAAAAAAACCTTGGGAGAACCAGGCTTGGTTGGGGCTAGATCTTCTCTGGCCGGACGCCCAGCACCTAATTTCCAGTTCAATTGGAAGATGGTAGTGAAAAACCTACAACTCCCACAGTGTACAGTATGCTTGGCTGCCACCCATCGGTGAGATCCAGTGATTTGAGATCTTTTAAAATAAAAATCTTACTATTTGTTCCTCAAGTCAGGTGAGAGTAGAAGCTTCTCCTAGATCATCTCATGTGGTCTCATTGAAAGAGGGGCCAATGTGAAAGTGCCATTACATTGTAAGTGAATCTTGATTAAAGGTCTTCCAGCACCTGTTAATGTGTATGTGGTGTGTAGTAGTGGTTCAATCCCTGCAACGAGTGAGCCATGAGCCATCACCATTGTGCCCTTGAGAAAGGCACTTAACCCCAGGTTGCCCCAGGGGAATTGTCCCTGTAATAAGTTCATGTGCTGTTCTATGGTGACATTGCGTGAAAGTGACGGAAAACAAATTCTGCGGGCTCTAGCCATGAAGCAATAAATAAAGATTCTAATCTGTTTTATATAGTAGTGTCACAGTGAGAACTGGAGCTAAACAAGCTGCCGGCACTTGTGAGAAATCACGAGTTAAGCAGGTACAAAAGAGAGCAATAAAGCAAAAAACCCCTCTAAAAATCCAAGTTTAAAAACATGCACTTAAATGTTTCCGGCATTTTTTATGTCATATTCTTTCTTTAACGAAACTATGTAATTTTGAAATGATTTGACATTTGACAATGCAAAACTACATCCTGGCCAGCAGTCCTCATTGTGCAAATTTATGGTACCTTTTAAGTTGACAGACAGAGAAAATGACAGCTCTGAGAAGGGCGCTTTGTTCCCAACAAAGTTAACATTTAGAAGAAAATACCTCATATTTAAAAAAGGACCAGTTAACACAGGAAGCTGGAAAAATACTGCTTTCAGTTTGCTCTTGGAAGTTTCCTGGGATGTTGCCAGTTCAGAAATTGCAATTATATAGTGCTGTGTAATTGATGGTAATTGATGCTACAGTATATTAATTTTCTGTGCCAAAATGTATGAGTAACATAGTTTTGTTGAGCAAAATTTAGTAATCTCAGAAATTAGTTGTATTTCCTAACAAGCAAATCAAATTTGTATGCTAACATTTTTAAATACAATTAATGCAACATGACATCATATACGACAAGTTGAAAAGATGCATGACTGTATGAATAGGCATAGAACCTCTGAAATGCAACTGTTATCTCACATGGGACTTAAATGTTTACCTGATGAACACAAGATCAAATTAACTTCTATTGTTCTTTAAGTTATCAGTTTTTTTCTTTAAAGCAATCAGCTATTCCAAGAAAAATAAACATCTAAAAAGGAGTCTGTCCCTTGGGGGAAAAAGGCAAAATATTATAATCTGTCATCTAGCTCATTAATATGCAAATTGAATCCTGTTTAGTCAGTCGTTTTACCATGCGAGTTAGGTTGTTATATGCCACATCATATTTGTCGAGATGTAGAAAACATAACATTGATGCCTTTTCAATTTGAATATTAATGAGGTTTAAATCATTTGCTGCTCTTCCAGATTTAACAGGTTCTTGCATTTATCAAAGTGTACACAACAAACATCTCCTTAAGAATGATCTTCAAACAGGGCAAGCAATTCGGGGACAGACTAAATCCTATTTGGAAGAGTTAAATGCCTCTGTCTGACGGAATAATGCATTGACAGTGCAGATCAAAATATGTGCTGAACTGTACAGTTAAAAGTCAAGTAAATGAAAACCCACTCTTAGAAGTTCAACAAATACAGAACGTTACAATATGAGAAACCTCAAATGGTCAATACAAAAATTCAACATTTTCATAAGAAACCCATATATTGTTACGTCTGGGTGCAGTGGACGAAGGAGAACGCAGGTGATCGTAATTTGAAATAACAAAGTCTTTTAATAAATCAAAACGAGAAGTGTTCATTCACACATAACATTCAACATTGATCCACAAACAAGAACTCAAAGGACGGGATTTATACACAACAAACTGATTACTAAAAGGACGACAGCTGGGGAAACACAGGTGGAGCATAATCAACTAATATTCACATTAAGACAGGAAAAACCAAATAAGGGCATAGACAATGAAAGTGACATTAAACAGACAATGAATGTGACACATATCATATATGCTGTGATTTATCCTCAACATTTTTAAGCAATTAAATATTCTGAGCAACTTGTGATGGCACAAGACTACTGGCTTTATACTGTAATGTTACTTACATTGTATATGTCTCAATAGTAATGCTATATAACATGAAATGGTAACACTTTATTATAAGGTGTCACAATACAGAGTAATTACCTAATTAGGTACTTAGTAGTAGCCGTTGTACATACATGAAATAAAATATACTTATGTAACTAAGTTATGGAACAGCCTGTAATTAGAGTTTCTATGTAGATGTAACAGGCAGCTACTGTTACACATGTTACAGACCGTGTCAGTTACATTGTATAAAGTCTGCAATACATTTGTAACAATCTTTTGGTTACATAAGTAGCTGTGTAACAGACTCAGTCTGTAACAAATATCTAACAGTAGCAGCCTATTACATTGACATAAAAACAAACTGTTAGTACAAACTGTTCCATAACTTATTAACATGGTATATTTTGTTTTATGTACTGTAGTACTACTAGGGTAGTGCATGGAAATGTTCTTCTTTCTTCATAATTCAGTTTCTAGTTAAAAAAGATAAAGTTTTTTAGTTTTTTTTTCTTCCGACTTTTAAGACTTAACTTACGGTGGAGAAAAAACAAATACAAAACAGGATTATTTCCAGGTCAGTCTTGCCTAGTGATAGAAAACGTCTCCAGGTTATGAATATAACCATGGTTCCTTGAGGGAATGAGATGCTGGCAGGGATGCTGGAAGTATGGCAATGAGACGCAGTGTCTCATTCCCACAAGGAACCATGGTTATATTC
>JAUMHR010000063.1:3790024-3802415 GCA_032361145.1 Enteromius fasciolatus | reverse complement strand
AATGAATCTATGATGTATTTCCTTTTTATTCCTGTTTTTATGAAAGTACGAAGATGTGTCAGAGATAATGATTTTGTTTTCCACAGTTTCGGAAGTCTGCCTCCGTTTGCTAGCAATCACATCACTACTAGAGCAAGCTCCTGATTGGTTAACACAGCGCGAATTTTCGCGTCCGCACACACAGCCCCTCCCCTCCGTGCACACCACATCTGGCCGCTGCCACCAGCTCCTGCATCTCACACACACGTAAGCGCATATGATATATGCTGATTTTATCAGACGATGTCGCGATAATAAATCAGGCTTTAAGGAGTACACTTAAGGAGTGATTCCTGTGTAGTATTAATGTTTACTATTTATACTTATGTATGACTACAGAAAATATAATGTAAGCAGCTTTATTGGACATGTTGTATTACAGTATGCGACAGAATCTAAACGCAAACTGACGCAATGACATCACACAGGTATGCTAATTAATGTGACGTCGCCTGCCGCCACAAGTCTCTCAAAATACTGTGGGAAATACTGGAATTACAACTTGAGATTTTACTA
Source organism: Enteromius fasciolatus (assembly GCA_032361145.1). Classification (NCBI taxonomy): domain Eukaryota; kingdom Metazoa; phylum Chordata; class Actinopteri; order Cypriniformes; family Cyprinidae; genus Enteromius; species Enteromius fasciolatus. The sequence goes on along the minus strand of JAUMHR010000063.1, from coordinate 3,801,860 downwards.
TGAAGCATCTCGACGGTTGATGTTTTTTACTCTCGTCTTTAATGGACTGAATGGAAGAAATGAACCAGAGATTTCCACCTCAAAGAAGACAGAGTTTCAGAGCACACCTACAATTGCCACGGTCCAATGGTAGCTTTGCTGTGTTTACCAGCCAGAGAAAATATTTTTCAGAAAGTTTGCTTTGAAAAAACAACAACAACAACAACAAAAAACTTTAAACTTTATGAAATCTTCACAACAGAAATACTCCGATTAGCTGGTGCATCTTAGATGTTGAAGACTTCATGAAATAGTTTCAGAGGAATTTTATTTATGTTGGAGTGGATATATGGTTTTTCTGTCTTCATCACTATGATAATCAAACGTATAATTTAGTGGGTGGGGACATTTTGATTTTAGATAGCTTTTTATTGGTAGTAGATTAGTGGTTATGGTCAACGTTTAGTAGTAATACACTAGAATAGATGGGATCAAAGCTTCTGGGCCGAAAGCCACAAAACTTTCTGATTTGATGGGGTCCATAAAGGTTAAAATCCCACATGGGACAATCTTTCAACTGATAGTGATCACAGTTGTGCCCTTGAGAAAGACACTTAAAGTTTAGGTTCCTCCAGGGGAATGTCCTTGAGACATCCTCCAGTCTCCAGAGTCTTTTGTGTGCCTTAATGTAGGAGTATATGCCCGTTGTCTATACATGCAGTACTTTTTCATGTCCTTGTTATGAAAAAGTATAAATATAAAGTCTTTTATATTAGGTCTGCTAAATGACTAAATGTAAAACTAATGTAAATGTAAAGCAAGCATATTTCCATTATTAAACATGATATATATATATACATACAGTATATATATATATATATATTTTTTTTATATATATATTCTGCAATCCTTTATTTATTTGATTAAAAATACTTTAAATTAAAAAAAAACATAATATTGTAAAATATTATTGCAACTATTTTCTATTTGAATACATGATAACATTTAATTTATTTATTATTTACATTTCATTTTACATCATTTTTCAGTCAATATCTAAAGTAAATATTTTTACTTTTCCATGTAAATATTGTGTAAATAATCAATGCAATTAATAAAGCCATTCAAATGACCAAAGCTGGAGCATATTTCTGAAAGTCTAGTCTTTTTTTATATAGAAATCCTGCCTTGCAGAAGTATATTTATTTTTAAAAAGTTAGCGAGTTCGAATGGCTCAGCAGAACATGAATGAGCCGTGTGTTATCTGTGGGAACTGATTAGTCTTGTCTCTTTGTTTCCGCTCATGCAGTCTGGTTTACACAAGTCTTCTCTGTCTGAATACGTATTAACGGGTCTGTTGGGTCATTACTGATCCGCAGGAACATCGCTCTCTTCCTGTAATCTCATGCTTTCTCTTTATCTCGCTCATTTTCCCTTTTCATAATTCTGTCTTTTTGAGCCACCGGCAGAGCTCTGCAGTCCTGAGTGTGAGAGACACTGTTATCTGGAGGCGACTAAACTCTTCCTCTTAGAGTTCTCTGTGGTGTCTATCACAAAAGCACAGCATCCCAGTGATCAGATACTCATCAGGTCTGGGTATCGACAGCTAAACACCCGTCATGCTAATCAGACGACTTATGCCTAAAGAAACCTTAAAGAGTCATTCGAAGGGTAACTCCACCTCAGAGAAGCTTTAGATCTCTGATTGATTCAGTCCCACCTTTAAACTCTGATTTTTTTAGAAGAAACAGTAATATTCTGACATGTTTTTAATATATTTCAAAATGTAATGTGTTTCTGTGATTAAAGCTAATTTTGGTTAGTCTTCAGTGTCACATGATCCTTCACATTTACTGTTCTGTCACATTTAGAATTCATGACTTGACTTGAATCATTAAGAGCTTAGAAATCCTTACTGGCTACACACTTTACTGATGCTTTACAATCATATGTGTAGCTTTTCAGATGCCAGTTTTTGATAGAACTGATATTGTACCCTGGTTCCTGGACCAGACTTTCAATCTAATCTTACGAATGTAATAAATCAGCCAAAGAGTATAAAGAATAACTCTCTTTTATGGTCTCTGATACACACTATACACTCTAACATAATGCTATTATTTGGAAGGATGCGTTATATTGATCAAATGTGCCAGATTTTTATATGGTTAAAAAAAGATTCCCTTTGCAAATAAGTGCTGTTCTTTTGAACTTTTTATTTCTTTAAAGAAATATCACAGCTCCTAACAAAAATACAACTGGTTTTAACATAACAAAAGCCGCAAATAAACATTAGAATGATTTCTGAAAGATCATGTGATGCTGAAAATACTGCTTTGATCACAGGAATATATTATATATAAATTAAAATAGAAAAGCATTTAATAATATTTCACAATATTTTTGCTGCATTTTTTATTAAATAAATGCAACCTTTGTAAGCATTAAAGACTTATTTCAAAAACATTAATTAATCTAAAAGATTTTTATTTGTTAATAATTTCCTTATTTTATTTTCTATTTTTATTTATTTTTTTTTTGGAGTGATGGTATGTTTAGTTGGAGTGTTTACTAAAAACCCGCACACTGAATTTGTTAGCAATCTCTGCATGATTTTTTTAGCAATAAGCGGTGACTGTGGAGCAGTTTGATTGGAGCGCAGGAGAAGAAGGCTGGCATGTCTGTCATTTCTTATGCATGCTCTTTATTGTAAATGTCATGGGTTCACAGGGCGGTGGGGGATGTTTGGGGGGTATTGATTATCTACATAATTAAGCATTCTTTAAGTACTTGGCTTTTGATTGGGCTTTCAAATGCTAATTCTGACCGCTTGTCTCAGAGCACGGCACAATCGGAGCTTGATTTGTTGGGATAAAGTTGATGTTAACGGAGTATGGCAGAATTGCAGGGGTGACCTCTTGCATTTTAGCCAGTTTCCAAAAATTAGAGAGAGAAAGGAGGGTAATGCAACAAAGGCCTGTCAGATGTGAGGTGTCAGACACCGACCCTGCTACATCAATGACCTTGGCCCCTCTGCCAGGCTATCAAAGGTTATGATACTGTAGGCCAGAGATGATAGAGACTAGTTTATGAGCCTTTGTCAGGGGTCCCAGCTTTCTCTCCTGAGTGTAAAATCTCCAAAAGAGCTCAGCCGCCCACATTTTGATCGTTGAAGAAAAGCGGTGCAAATACCTGGGTATTCAAATATGTTTTCCGGTTTACTGCTATTAAAAGTACAGTATATCCCTAAAACCTAAAATTCCTTCACATTATAAACCATGAATATTACATTATTTCTGAAAAGGAAAAAATAGTTCAAAAATTGTTCTCTAATTTTGATCTCCACTCTACGTCTGCATCTATTTGCTAGCGTATCTATAAATGAAAAACACGTCTTATAGCTCTGTAAAAAAAAAACACAGCATGTGCCGTTATTTGAACAATCAAAACAAATAGAACAAAGCCAGTTTCATCTTCTAAGGTAATATTATTTTGGACTGAATTCCCCAGGGCAAGCACAACCAAGAACGTCTTTTTACAGCTCAAAGAGAAACAGTAGATTGCATTTAAGATCGAGATCACTCAGGGAATAATGCAACCCTGTGTCTCTCCCTGAAATGAATATGTCTGTGAGCTCTGCTCACTTCTGCTCAGCTCAAGCTAATTTCACTCCTAGACAGACTCGAGGGTCACCATTAAGAGGTGGATCATTGCGGATCCAGACATCCAGGGTCTTCAGTCCATCTCACACATGGCACGTTATGAAGTTGCCGCAACCTCTTTAGGGTCAAGATATATAGAGAATATTTGTGATTTTAATTAAAAATTTATAAAGACATGCATTGAAACAAAAAAAATAGGGCCAGTTTAAGTTGTTAGGATCATTTACCACTCCATGATAGATCTCATTTGCATATTCATAAAAAATTGTGGTAACACTTCAGAATAGGGGTCCAAAATAATAGATTAGTTAAGCATTAATTAATGGTTAATTTGTTCACAATTAAGCATTAGTTGAGCAAAACTAGTAACACACTAGTAATTAATGATTAACTTAGCATTTGAATCATTAATTACTAGTATGTTTTTGCTCAACTAATGCTTAACAAATTAACCATTAATTAATGCTTAACTAATGCATTATTCTGGAGCCCTATTCTGAAGTGTTACCAAAATGGTAAACTATATGATTGTGCAGCTCTTTATGTTAAGATGTAATTGTTTACTTTTATCAAAATGCAAACACAGTTCTGATCCGCTGTAAAAATGAATTGCACATATTAAACTATTATAAACACTGACATCCTGAAATGAAAACTACGGAACAAGTAAACTGACGTCAGAAACACAAAGCCAAATGCGACTTAGCAATTTAGAGATGCAGCTTGACCATTCTTCACGATTTCTTTCTTTGTGTTACACAGGAGTCATGCATTTACAATCACAAGATGAGTAAATAATCGTACTCATTTTTAATTCAAATTTTGCCTGAACTGACCTTTTAATATATAAAAGGCGTAAGAAGGTAAATCCATGGTCAGGTTTGAAACATTCATTGGCTCATTATCTCCTGTGGAGGGAACTGCTTTTGTATTTGTAACGCAGGCTTTTTATCTGGATTGCAGCGTGCTGGAACCATAAGATCCACATTAAGTAGCTAACTAACCCCTGCGGTTGGATTCAATCTAGAGTTGCCGTGGACCCGCTGCTTTCATTTCCTAAAACATTTCTCGAGCGTGACTCAAACAGCTGCGTCAGTCAGCGGGAGGCACTATACATTAAGCCGCCTCCCTGCCGGCAAACTGCGAATAGTAATTAAGCTATGAAAGTAGCTAAATGAGGCTTTAACAGTCGTGCCAGGCTTATGATTGTAACTGTGTGAGCGAGCTCAGATCAGAAAGAAAGGTGGGAGTTAAACTTTGATCGTCCTCTTCTTCCTTGCGTCTTTTGATCCCTCCCAAACGACCCGTACACAGGAGGAACTCTTTGAGCTCTGAGGATCTGAAGTGCTCTGTACTTTCATTTCGGCAATTGTCATGACACCACACGTTTACACGCCGAACAAAAGATGTCTGTTTTAAGGCAAAGGCGGTCATTAGCGGGTGTCCGTATTGATTTCATTATGTTGTAATACATTTTCTTTTGTAAGTAAAATTGAATTGTACAACACAGCAACTGATCAATTTAATTGCACAGGAGGCTAAACAGATATTGACCAGCCAAGCATGAGGTGTACAGGCTTTTTGCTGTTTCTTTGGCAGACGTTTTATCATAGTTGTGCCTGGCAGATGGTGGATCCTCCAGCACGACAAAATAAAATCAATCGAAGTTTCTTTGTCTCCCTGTGTGACTTTTCCCCTCGTTGCGGTATATCACGTCAACCTTCATTTGCCGTTTCAGGTCTTACTGTGCTGCATGATTCTGAGCTGACCGTGTCAAATGAATGGGACTGTATAACATTAACATAACTGCTTTTGGTTGAAAAAATTTACATACTTTAATGTTTTTTTAGTATATATTTAATGTATATTTAAAAAAAAAAAATTATTGAAGCTAGAATAAAACAAATATATAGAATAAAATGTCCCTGTGTAAAATGCTTTAAATATAAACAGACCTGTCACAACTTTGTAAATGTATTACAATTAAAAAAAAAAGCTAAAATAAGTATGTTGCAAAACTAAATGTTTAACTGAAAGATCTTTACTGTCTCAAGTCTTTTTTGTTTGATGTGACAAGCTTTGCTCATCAGAAATTTGTCAATTATATGCCGCTTTTCTCCTCTCCTCTTCACTTCTCAAGATGTCAGGTTGGACGGGGGAAGATGCACATTCAAGTTTCTCCAGAAATATCTGATTGGGTTCATTCTCAGGCTGTGTCTGGGCCACTCAAGGACATTCAGGAGTTGTCTATGAGCCACTCTTGCTGTGTGTTTAGGGTCATTGTCCTGTTGGAAGGTGAACCCTCTGCCCAGTCTGAGATTGGACTGGTTTTCCTTCAAGGCTATCTCTATATCTTTTGCTGGACTAAGTGTTCCTTCTTCTCTGATGAGTCCCTGTTGCTGAAGAACAGCCCCACAGCATGAGGCTGACACCAGCACACTTTACTTTTGAGATGCTACTCTGCAGGTGATGAGCAGAGCTGGTTCCCTTCAAATGTGATGCTTAGAATTGAGGTTCACCAGACCAGAGAATCTTGTTTCTTAGAGTCTAAAGGGGCTTTAGGTGTTTTTTTGCAAATTTCAAGTGTGTTTTCGTGCGTTTTAACTGAGGAGAGGACTGAGTCTTGCCACATCACCATAAAACTGATGAAGTGTTTGTCCTTCTATAGATCTCCGCATATGATCATGGACCTTAACTAGAAAGCCCTTCTCCATCAGTTGCTCAGTTTGGCAGGAGGCTAGATTCATTAAGAGTACTGGTTGTTTCAGACCTCTTCCATTAACGTTAACAGAGACTATATGCTTCTGTGACCCTTCAGTAAGGCAGATCTTGCACAGATGTATGACTTGGCGCAAACCGAGCTCTTCAGGCAGTTCCTTTTGACTTCATGGTTTTTGCAAAGTTGGGGCTTGTCCAAACCCCCTAAAACAGCTCGTTTAAACACGCCCCCACTTCTTTACGTCACAGAGTGAGTTTATTTTTAAACACCAGACAAATGTTTACGCAAAGAAAGAAGGCGGAGCTATTATCCTCTCTGTAGTGTTGCTGCAGGCGCCATGTTCTGGAGACGCTGTGTGTCGTTGTGAAAGTCAAACTACTTTGTTTGTGCTTCCAAAAGAGACACAACTAGTGAGTTCAGCACTATCACAGAGGACTAATTTCTGAACCTGACAGAGCAATCTATGCACAGAGACTATAAAGTGGAGCAGTTCTAACCGCAAGGACAGTCTGGTGCTTCTGACTCACAACCTGTAAGTCAGTTACTCATTTTGGAGATTACTTAAGAATGTTTTTTGACTTAATAGGCATTGTTTACGATCACGGGTAAGCATGTGTATGTACTGTGATACTCCAAATTGGTGGAAGACGTAACTCAGAGAAGAAGAATGGAGTAAATTGTGTTATTTTGGGGGTTTTTTTGCGCAAAACAAAAGTTTAGCCACTGATGTCACATGAACATGTCAGATAGCTCTCCGATTTCATCAGAAACATCTTATTTTGTGTGCCGAAGATGAGCAAAGGTCTTATGGGTTTGGAACAACATGAGGCTGAGTAATTAATAAGAGAAGTTTCATTTTGGGCTGAACTAACCCTTGAAGGCATAACAGAATTAAATAAGAACAATGAATGTGAAATATACATGTTACATTTGATCATTTTAATGCATCCTTATTGTCAAAAAGTTGCAAAAAAAACATACTTTTTTATATTGTGGTGTAAATAGTACACATTGTACGCTGGATTCAAACTTGTATCACCTGTGCTATCACTGTATCTCCAGCATGCTAACAGCGCTGACCCCAGGTAACTCCACAGGAGCCATAACTAGTCTCTTTCCATATGTCTCTCTCTCTATGCGTGTGTGTCCTGAAAAGTTCACCTCTCAGTATGCTACACTCCTTCATTGCCATGGTAACAACATGTCATCCCTCTGTAGTCTTTATCTTTAATTATTTTTAGACAAATGTGAGTCTTTTTTCCTTCTATAATTCTAATATTTGCTGGCGGTCTGTGAGTCCCCAGGCGGGTCCGGCACGATTAGTGCGCTCGCTGCCATTTGCATAAGAAAAGTGAGGCGGCGTTTGCGCTAGCAGTCCTGGAGGAGGATTAGCAGCATTAGCATTCTGCAGTCTGCAGCACGGTGTGTGCGCTGGAGACTTCAGCTGCTACAGGTTGCTACCGTGTGACCTTTACAACTTTCTGTCCAGTTTTTCAATGGTGAAATATTTTCAGTGTCAAAATCCAGATACTATCCCGACAGGAAACACCTTACTTTCAGTTTTAGTTTAGAATGTTCTTGGCGTAGTTCACCCAACAATAACATTTTTGTCATCAATTACTTACTGTCATAGCCTTCCAAAGCTATATGTCTAACCTAAGAAAAAGTCTTTTCCAAAAAACAGACACACCAAAAAGTTCATAAACACGTTGTAAAATTGAAGCCAAATGAGCCGTTTAATCCAATCAGTTGTTTTTGACAAACAATTTTAAAGGTGTACCCGTTTGTTTTTCATCTGAACAGATCTGGAGAAATTTAACATTACACCACTTGTTCACCAATGGATACTCCACAGTGAATGGGTGCCGTCAGAATAAAAGCATAACAATAAATTCAGTGTCCATAATTCAGGAAATCTCCTGTTATACTCTCATATAAATATCCACCAACTTATTTGGCTTATAAACAGAGCTCGTTCTGTGCATATTTTACTCCTGATTCACACATGATTACTTTTTTGGCTGCAGAAAGCAATATTAAAGATAAATTGATATTTTTTTTCCCTCAAACATAAAGTTTTTACTTCAGATGGTCTTAATTGATGAACTGGAGTCGTGTGGGTGTTTGTGGGTAATTGTGATTTTTTTTTTTGAAAATTCTAATCATTTTCTCCAAGTCTGCAAACCAATTTATGTCTTGAATGACCTGAGGATAAGTACATTTTCTGCAAATGTTGCCAATTTTACAACTATTTCTTTAATTCTTGCGCATCAGGTAAGCATGTATGTGCTTCCAATGACCGTATTTGATATGCTCAGTTTATGAGCATTGATCAATGGCTTGTACGCGAATAAATCTGTCCGAAGAGACTCTGCCTCTGCATGAAACTTGGGTTTAGTCACTTAATACATTGATTACATTTACGATGTCTTTATTAACTTTTAATGGAAATTTTGGACTCTCAGTGGATGGACAGAAATCTCTTATATTTCATTAATTTGTGTTCTTACATTTTTGTTATGAATGAGTTTAGGGAAGAAATTTACATTTTATGAATTTTGGGTGAACTAGCCCTTAAGCTTATATATATATATATAATTCTAAATAATAAAATAGATATGTTAAGATTATAAGATTTACTGATATTAAGACAGATGTCTTTTGTTGCTGTGAAGATGTTTCTTAATGGGCTCAAATGAACCACGACAGCTGGCAAATTTCCTCTATCTATTCGCACAAAAGCGAACCGGCAGGGAGCAGAACGTCTGTGAAGTGAAATTCCTTTTCTCTCATTTGATAAGCTTGTTTTGTACTACATGCACTCAGCCGCTATCAGCCTTTAAATCTACATTCATCTTTAAAGATCACTCCATTTCACTTCTTGTGATTTAAAGTTGCGCTCCACTTAGGTGTACGAAAATGTCCAAGGATATGTGTGTGTGTGTGTGCCATCACATGCAGATTTAAGTAGTCATTAGTCTCCTAAGGGATAATTGGTGTGTTGTAGGAATCTTTGGTCCAAAGCAAACGTTTCCCCACAAAAGGGACCACATCATTACACCACGCTTGTTAGAGGAGAGGATTGGACTGCCACGTCGGGGTCGGGCCCCTGCCTAAGCTCACACACATTCATCGTCACTCATTTGCCGTCCATAATTATCCTGTGTGGATTTAACAGCGAGTCGTTTCTGCGGAGTAGGAATACGAGGGACCTCTTTGGCTCTGTTCCCCATTAAGGTGCTTCTCCTCTCCTCCTGGAGATTAGGCGGCTCGAATGAAAGGCCTCTCCTCTCAGAGCGTGACCCTGAGGTGGCTGTTGGGTGCGTATCGGCATCGTAAGTGGTGGGCCTCCCTGTAAGAGCAGCGCTCATTAGCGCTTGTGTACGCCCGAGTACGGGACATGGGGCGTAATGTATGATAATATATTCGCTTGTCGTTTCCTGTTGCATTTCAATGAGGAACGTCCAGCTGAAATGACCAGCGCGTGTCGTGTTTTGGATGCTGGCGCAGGGTTGCCAGGTCCTGCCCAATTGCGATTCAAAACTAGCCCAATCACAATTTTTCCATTATTTTATTTTATTCCCTCCATCGAAATAAGATGACTGATACTTGCTTGGTCAACTAGTGAGACTAGAAAGGTCAGGTCAACCAATTTCACCAGCTATGTTTTGCTATGATACTCTGGGTCAGCAAAAAGGAATCGTTTCAATTTAATAATTATAAAATGTCATGTGGTTTAGCCAACAAATAAAATTTTAATGACATGTTTAGACCTTGAATGTGAGACACATCTACATAATTTATATATATATATAGGGGAATTTTTTTTATACAATTAATTATTTATTCATACATACATATTCATTGACCTAGATATGTAGTCATGTTTGTCTGCAGTAGTCTATATCATTTCCTGTTGTGTTTTTATTTTCTTCCTCGCATGTTTCTGACTTTGGTTGCACGTTTAACTTCAACAAAACTGTTACATTGCTTTTTTTTCCTAATAAATAATAATAAAAGATTATGCCAAACTACCTAATAAGACTTTATTTTGGGAACGTTAATGGCTTAAGAGGCTTTATTCTTCATTATGATATAAGGAGTTACATAACCCTGACATTTCTGACTTCATGGCCACACTAATTAATACATGAAAATGAATTTCTAGTTCAGAAATTATAAATGTCAAAATGGCATATTTATGTCATTGCATTTTTGAAGAAAAAACATTTTGGAGGAAAAAAAGAAAAGTAATGCAGTTGACCTGAATAACAGCAAAACCAACACGGATTTACAATTTACCATTGAGCAGGATGAGACTTCACACCAAACGTAAAGATTTTTTGCAAACATGATTCTAAATGCAAACATCGTATTAGTTTCTGTTTTACATCATCAGGTTGTTTATGAGAGCTTAGCATTCTGCTTCATTTTGATTTCACATTGATTTTCTTTGAACTCCAAAGTGATTTCTAACTCATCTCTTTGTCCACACAATGAACCTCAGTGGGGTCCAATGTTATGTGAATCCCAAATTTCTCCTGAATATTTTCTGTCACGGACGAAAAAAATCCTTTAGGTTTGGAATAAGTTCAGGGTGACCTATCTGCCCTTTGACCGCTGTTTCAGCCCATGCTAACTCAATGACTGTATTTGTTTTTCTGTCTCCAGCCGGCTGTCCTGATTCGCTCATTAAAGAGGTTCATCATTTCCGAGTCCTGGGAGATGAGCAGGTAGGTTCGGTCTCACTTACACACATGTACACGCACACCCTCTGAGCAACCTTCCTCGTCCTGATCACGGCTCATGAGAAATCCAGGTTCATCCTGATTGTCAGATCGTCACATGCGAGAGGCTCTTAATTGGCCCATCTGCTGTTCCTCCATGCTAAACTAAACCCTCCACTCGTAACAAAACCTCCGTGCCTTCACACCAGCCATGCTTGCAGTGAGGAACGGGTTTCCACATCCTTCCTGCCATCTTTGAACCATCTTTCACACCAATTGGAGCTGTTATGCAACACTTTTTGCAAAGCACCATTAGAGATGTTTCTGTTCGACATGCTTCTAAACATGTTATGTCAGGTGGCCTCTCCTGACATCTGTGAGCATCTTGTTCGTCCTGTTGGGACAGTGGGTTTGTGGGCCAGATGTCAAAGCTAAATTTACACAAAGTAAACTTATAAAAATACTGTTTAATACTTTAATAATATTAATACTTTAAGACACCTAAAGAGATAGTTAGACCGAAAATAAAAAGGGTTATCATTTGCTCACCCTCATGCTGTTCTATAATGGTATATGACTTTGCAAAAGAACATATTTCCACAAACGTCTCAGAGGTTTTTTTTTTTTTATCTATGCAGTGGAAGTTTTCCTAATTGATTCTTTAAAGTATATTTGTATGTTTCCACAGTAGAGAGAAAGTCATACAGGTCTGGAATGACATGAAGGTGAGCAGATGTTGGGTCAGCTGT
>JAUMHR010000063.1:3734330-3757599 GCA_032361145.1 Enteromius fasciolatus | reverse complement strand
AGGTCTTATATAGACAGGTGTGTGGCTTTCCTAATCAAGTTCAATCAGTATAATCAAACACAGCTGGACTCAAATGAAGGAGTAGAACCATCTCAAGGATGATCAGGAGAAATGGACAGCACCTGAGTTAAATATATGAGTGTCACAGCAAAGGGTCTGAATACTTACGACCATGTGATATTTCAGTTTTTATTTTTTAATAAATCTGCAAAAATGTCAACAATTGTGTTTTTCTGTCAGTATGGAGTGCTGTGTGTACATTTGAGGGAAAAAAGAACTTAAATGATTTTAGCAAATGGCTGCAATATAACAAAGAGTGAAAAATTTCAGGGGGTCTGAATACTTCCCGTGCCCAAAGTACATATCTAACTCTGAGTGTGTGTCCAGCTCTTGGTGTGGGTGAATGGGAGGCTCTGTGTGGATACCTGTGTCTGCCCTCCAACCCGCTCCAGCTCTTCTACAACAACCGGGAGCTCATGGAATCCCTTCTGCATGGGTAACCATCACTATCACTATCTAGCATCTCTGAAAACTGACATTATATGCCATGCCACAGTTGATGGTCTGGATGTCCTGTAAAGAGCTCAATTAGGGCTTTTCAAAGATACCAAATGATTGAATGTTTCACCATGACCATTCCCTCTCCTTCAAAAATGTCTATCAAGTTAGTGACATTCTTATGGAAATATTATGTTTTGTAATTATTTAAATTTGTCTTATTTTAATTAGTTTGTAATAAATCAACATCACAGAAAAATGTTATGGAGTTTCAGATCAAAATATGACTTTTCTGTCATGAAACAGGATGTTGATTTCATACATGTCCTCGTGAGGACAGCGGGACTAAAAGCATGTTTATTGCAATTGAATAGGCAAAGAAATTATATTTTAGTGTTTTCTGAAATATTATATATTATGAAAATCTTTGTGATGTGCTCTGCAGGTGGTGCTCTCATCCTGGTGTGCTGCAGCGTCTTCAGAGCAGTGTGGCTCTCATCAGGTCTGTGCTGCTTCTCAACACTCAAGAGCTCACTGCAGCCGATGCTCAAGTGTTCACCATTCTTCTGCTTCATATTTTAGGTTTCCTAGAGAGTCCAATCATCTCATAGAGCTGCCGGGCGACTACAGCGCCCTGATTAACCAGGCCTCCAGCTTCACGTGAGTCACCTCTGTCTTATAAATCAAATGCGATTAATAGTTAAGTCCTGCCTGCTCTGTACGGAGTCATACGCTTCTGGTTCTGTGAATCAAATGATCTGTTGATCCTGGTGGCATCTAGGTGTCCTAAATCTGGAGGGGATAAGTCTCGCGCTCCTACTCTGTGTCTTGTGTGCGGTGCTATGCTGTGCTCTCAGAGCTACTGCTGTCAGAGCGAGCTGGAAGGAGAGGATGTGGGCGCGTGTACTGCACACACTTTCGCCTGCGGAGCCGGAGTCGGCATCTTCCTCAGGTTTGTGCATATGTTTATTAAAATTAAATTAATATAACAGGCAAATTATGGAAGGGATAAGATACAGGTTTCATTGGGTTACCCCTATATTATCCCACATTACATGACTACCGTATAAATGAATAAATTAATAATAAATGTAACAGAGTCCATCGGATACATTTTGTATTGTTTTATCTTACTGAAGAAGAGACTGTTATTGAACATGCACACAGTAAAGTTTACCGCAATATTTTGTGCATTTTTGAAATAAATAAATGTTTTACAACCTACAAAAGGTATCGTTATTATAGTTCAAAAGGGTAAAAAGAACTGTCCAAGTTGACTTCAGATGGAGAAAAAAAAGTATTGCACTAGTTATTCGTCACAGACCGTGGCCGCAAGTAGGAAAGAGAGAAGAACAGCCTAACATGGAAGTGAATTTGATGCCAATTAAAGAGGTTTGTACGCATCGCACAAAGTCAGGGAGAAGGCTACTAACAGTGTTTATGCCAAAAAAAATTGTTTTCTTCGCAACTTTATAATAGTTGTTCATAGCTGTTTTCTGTGCAATATGTGCCGATCGGGTACAGTCGGATCTGTCTTCCCAGCCAGGTTTGGGTCCAGCTAGTACATTTAAGGTATTTCTCGGGTCTTCACGGGTTCGGGTACCACTTTAAAATAAAATATGGGTCCGGATCGCTTCTGTCCAGCACACTTATGGGTCTTTTAGGGTTCAGGTACGAATTTTTGGATCTGGAAAGACCTCTAGCTAGGAGACGCATGCCTAGCTAGTGTAGGGAATGCTTTATTTAACAACATATGCAGGAAGTTTACAGTATGCTGAAATCTTTAACAGGTGGGATTAAAACTGCAACAACTAATCGATAATTATCAATATTGAAATTCATTGTCAACAAATGCTGTTATCGATTAGTTGGGCTGCTCACGTTACTGAGGAGCGCGACCACAAGATGCACAGATACACACAGATACACAGCCACTCGCGCAATGGAGGTTACAGAAGCCTCTGCAGGAAAAAGTGTGGGAGCAATTTACATTAAACGCCTCTAAGACGAGGGTAAGGCACTTAAAAAGTTCAATTGGATATAAGACACTATGCAAATAAGTTATAATTAAATTATTAGTTTAAGTGCTTTTGTTTAAACTGTTTGCTAACTTCGGGACAGTCGTGCTAGATCTGTTCACTTGCTGCTCTCTAACGCCGGTTTCACACTGCACGCGTCAGCAGGAGCAGCGCATACTCGCACAGCTGAACCAAGCTTGAACTGCAGTAGGGCTATAGACAAGCATCTTAATTCTGTCATATTTTCCACGACGTTCTTCTCCGAACACCGTGTGCCATGTGCTTTGATTTATGTCGTTCCCAGCATACTTTATGTGACTGTCTATATTATAGTTTACACAATAAACACGAGCAAAGTTTCTAATATGTGTATATGAAAAAATAGCAGAGCCTGTCAGGAAAAACGATGTCTGACTCTTCTCACATTAAGAAATACTACATTTTGCCATGCGACAGAAGGATTGCATGCAGATGCTGGATTGAATAGGTTAAGCGAAAAAATTCGGAAAGAATTCCAACAAAAACGTGTATTTGGATTGAATGATTGAATTGAAAAACTAATCTTAAAGCTAACAAATGCCTCTAGTTTTATTCCTTTAACAGACCTTTGAACTTGTGTAAGTGATGTGTTTTTGTGCATTTTATTTTTTGCATATGGTGAGTGTGTCACAGACGACACGCATCAATCACACGATATTATGGGAAAATTTGTTACTTTGTTCGCTACTACACTACAATTGCTACAAAGTTAACTTGTTTACTAGCGAATCTGTTTTCAAACATAATTTACTGTGTTTTTACACAGTATATCATTTTATTATACAAAATTACATTATTTTAGCTGTTTATATCTTAACAACTGAATATGCCAGTGTTTTTTTTTTTAAACCATATATACTGTGTATGTATGTGTGTGTGTGTATATATATATATATATATATATATATAGTTTTATATAGTTATAAGCAAAACATCAAATTAAAGAAGCGTTTAATTATCTGATTAATCGAAAAAATAACCACCCAACTAATAGAACCAATAGATTTCAAAAAGCCAAGTTTGAAGATGTAATATAGCCAATACAAGCACATCGATTGCATTCTGTAAACTAGAAACCTTAACGTCAACATTTTGTTAGTGTGGGTTATTCAAAAATCATAACTTTTGGTTCAAATAGAATCTCTTCACTCACTAAATTCTACAGTTCTTTTCAAAGTAGGCTTTATGTATTGAACATTGGTTATATTGCTATATCCTACACAGTAACCGAGGTGTTACCGTTGTCGATTTTATATGATCACTTTGTCATGCACTGTATCTCAAGCTAGTGGATCAAAAGGGTTTCATTTGTATATTTTTCATTTTCAGGGTGCGGGAGAGTCAGGTCCTGTTCCTGGCTGGCAAAACTAAGGGCTGTTTTTATGCTCCCCCATACCTGGACGACTACGGGGAAACAGACCAAGGGCTAAGGTATGCCTCTATATCTGATATTTCACATACGTGTGAGATCAAGTGTCATGTTTTGTCCTGTTTTGTAGACGGGGAAACCCATTACACTTGTGCCAAGAGCGCTACAGGAAGATCCAGAAGCTGTGGCGCCAGCACAGCATCACAGAGGAGATCGGTCACGCTCAGGAGGCCAATCAGACTTTGGTGGGAATCGACTGGCAGCACCTGTGAAGTCACATGATGCTTTCTCGCACCTCGTCCACCCTTAACACATAAGGGGACCCGCACAGCAGAGCTAGAGGTTGCCAAGGCATCACCAAGGCCTCTTGCTCTTCCTCCACCCCTTTCTCCATCTTTCTGACAGTGGATGAATGCATGACTTTTTTTTTTTTTTGGAGGGATATTTTTCTCTTCCCGTTTTCTTTTAAATATGATATAAATGCATATTTAAAAAGACATATAGCCAAGGTATTGAACCCCAACAATACGGGTTCCTTCGCAACACAGATATTCTTCATAGGAATGCTATTTAATTTCTTCTCCAAGTAATATTAAATTATTTTCAAGGTATTTCGCTTAAATATATAGGTTTTGCAAGATCGCTTGGGAATTGACCGGTGGTGCTGCCCTTCAAGTAAGCACAAACGTCCCTCAACGCCCCTGCAGGGATAGCGCCGCCTGTAGGATACGCATCATCCTCTCTCTGCCCCCGTCATCTCAAATGCTGCAATACATTGGTTAAGGCCACCTAATTAACATTCTCATGTTCAGATACAATACAAGCCAACGTGGGGAAGATCCGGGAGCACGTGAATATGTTCTCGAATGCCTGGTTTCTGTTTGTCTGGGTTGTGTATGTGTTCGCGTGAGTGAGTTTTTACGTACAGGTGTTTAGTTGGTATGTTTCTAATGTGATGGATTTCTAAGGTGGTCCATTTTTTTATGACCGTTTGTTTCTCGTTCTTTTGTGGCGCGTATTTGTGTTTCTTGCGGCTGTGTGTTGTACACGACCTTGATCGATGGAATCATGAATTCCGCTCTTAAACATGATTTTGACGTGCGTGCCGTGTGTTGTGATTTTGGACATTTCGTTTCTCGATACTGCTGTGCATTTTCTGGGCAGTAATGGATGCAGAGTTGCATATCCTTAATTCAGTTTCAACTTTGGTCTGCTGTAGACTGTTGTTGTTTTTTTCTTTTATAGTGGCCTTGGCTTGGGGCTTTAGTCCAAATCAAAGTTTAATTGGTCAGTGACGCAAAAATGCATTAAAACACAGTTGCTTCTTCAGAAACAAGCTGTCACGTCTCGCGCAGTTCAGATGAAAAGCCGGTTTCTAATGAGCATATTTCCTGAGACACTTCCAGTGGCTGCAGCAGTATATTACATCACCAACTGACTTGTTAATATGTGAATTCTTGTATAAATGGGTACATTGTACTATATTGTAAAACATTAATGAAATAAAAAAAGAAAAAAGACTTTGTGTTGTGTTTTACGTTAAGTCTATTGATATCAGTGTTGTTTAAACGGTTCTATGTGTTCCAGAACAGGTAGGCTTAGTGGCCTCATGCAGGCTAATGTGTGACCTATTTTACAATTCTTAACTGCTCCAGTTCTTTCCAAATCTCTTGTTCATCCAGGAACGCTGTAATAAAGAGGATTAGATATAGAGTTCAGCTCACTGACGAGACCGGGTTTGGACCAAGTCAGTTCCTCAAAAGTGACTAAAGGATGTTTGGCCTCTTCACATCAGGAGTTATCTCTATATTAATAATGGTTGCCAGATCAGATTTACAAAACTATGCCACTTTAAAAGTAACATTTTAAAGTAACACAACTTGCCTTGAAAATCAATAGTAGTAATCTTACATTCGGTGGCCCAATATCTAATATCTCGGTTAAATGCAAAACATTTAAATGCATTGTATTTGATGTAAATGTTTATGCTATATAAGCCAAACCTGTGGGAACGGTAAATGAATCTGAAAGTGACTCGATTATATCATGTGGTGTTATCGTTTTTGTTGTGAACTCCTCTATTCTCGTAGAATTGGAACATTTACATCTTTAATCTCATGTTCAACGAAATTTACGGAATGAATCTTAGCCATTAAAAATGGCGTCGTGTCAACGCCGGTATTTGCATATTAAACTGGGATTGGACATATTGGCCATGTTGTGAAATAATCCCTGCGTCTGACAAGGTGCATTTTGTTTTTGCAAATATAACTTTAGTTTGATTTGTGTCATACATCTTCGCATTTGGTGTTAATCTTGGGAATTTCAATAACAGCTTCCTGGAAATTGCAGCTATGCATGCTACAGCAGCTCGTGCTTGTTTTCAGCTCCGGCGTGACACGCACCTGTCCCAGAGCTTCACCTGAGAAGGTAAGCCGCTCCGCAAAGCTGATTAAGTGCTCTTATCCAGCCAGTCACTGTCTATGGACTTGAAAATACCAAATGACACATGTCCCGTAAGCGTACCTGTAGCCTACCCAAAGTTTTCACCCTTCTTTTTACTTAACTTTAACATCAAGTGATTGCTTCATATTAAATCAAGTTCATTTCTCTTGAAAGGCTGGATTGAATTTACTGTATTGAGTACTAGTGTCGTATTATGATTAAATAGTCATATCTCTAAATAAATACAATTATTAGGTTTTTGTTTATGGTACTCTAGATAGGTTTTATGACATCCATGCATAAATAAGCCAATAGTGTGCTACAGCCAGTTTCCCCAAAGTAAAACATTTATTATTTATGTATTTATTTGCCCAAAGGTATTCTGAGGATGAGTATTCAGCTGTTCTCAGCAGGACAAAAGCCTCGCTTAGAGAAATCCATTTCCTTCTCTTCATCCAATCAGGTAAAGCTGTGTCCCGCTGGGCTTCCGATGTCCAAACATCTTTCACCTGTGACCAGCTCTTTAGCCACTTATTACCTTACCCCACTTTCACCCCCTCGTTTAAGTTCTTTTAAAAAGAAAGACTGAAGTAAAAACCAGCAGAGCGGAAACAAACAGTCACGTCTGTTCAGAGGTAGGTGTGTGTTACGGATAGTGAGTATATTGAAACAACACAGACTTAACACTGAATCTAATTAAACATCTTTATCTCACAAATGGAGTTTACTACATGATCCACTCAATTCACAAAAACTGACATTACTGCAAATTCGAGGTCGAATGTACAGAAAGAGGTGCTTGTGAAAATGACAAATTCACACAAATGATATGACAAAAAAAAAAGAAGAATACATCTGATTGGGTTGTCTGACTTAGATTAACAAATCACACACAACTGACTAAAATCTTTTACAAGTTAGTTGTCCCACAACTGTATGCCCAACAGCCTGTTTGTGAGGCAGATATTTAACCCGAGAGCTACGCACATTAATGGTGAACGTGTTGAGTACAGTATTCTGTTGTTACAGAATAGATTCCCCATTATTACAGAGTTCTGCTCTCCAGTAGATCACCATCAACATGCTTTTGAAAATCGTCAGACAACCTAAGGCCTGTTAAAGGCAGCGCTGTGTAAAAAGCAAGGTGTGCCACTGTTTCCATCCCTTTGAGGACTGGGAGGTGACTGAACGTTTACAAAAACACATTTTCCTCAGCTGCCGATTAAAAGCTGCCGTGTGACCCCTTCAAGAAAGTGATTTCTTACTAAGAAGTGATTTAATATCATCTGATGGCTTTATGGTGAAATGTGTTATTGTACCGTATGTGTGAGGCTGTCGGGTTAAACATCCGCTCAACCAATAAACTGGAAATATAAGAATCTTATATGAGGCTTATTTGGTCGGAAAATCAGATTTAGTTAGATGATAACATTTACAGATATATTTAGTTCTTGAAATATTAAAAAATAAACATATTTTTATTCGTATTTACATTGTAGTGTGTACATTCACATCAATTGGAATCTCGTTAAAATGTAGGTGTACTGATCCCGTATGTATTCATATACACCTATATTTTTAAGAGAGAGTATTTTAATCAACCTTTCATGCATTCCTTCTCCCGAAGGT
This sequence comes from Enteromius fasciolatus, assembly GCA_032361145.1. NCBI lineage: Eukaryota > Metazoa > Chordata > Actinopteri > Cypriniformes > Cyprinidae > Enteromius > Enteromius fasciolatus. The sequence continues at coordinate 3,749,601 of JAUMHR010000063.1, read as the reverse complement.
GGGAGTGGCCACAGACATGATGGAGTGGGAGGGGCATGACTCTCAGCTTTATGTGGGAGCCGCTTCTGCATCTCCCTCCTGTACCTGGTTGCCTTTAAACAGCGACGTGATCTTCGTCGTGATGTCAGAAAGTGTCTCCTTCACACTCTTCTCCAGCAGCCATCCCTCACTTTCGCTCTCGGGATTCTCTGGGTCTGCCAGGGTTTCCAGTGAGGTGTTCAGGTACTGCAAACCAACGGTCACGCCAGCCTGTGGCCAAAAAAAAAAAATGTTAGTACAGTAGAACTAAACATTAGTGTTTTTATATATGAGTATATATGTCCCCAAGGGTTTTCTTTGGTTAATGAATCTTCCACCCATGCTCACTGATGTTTCAAATGGAAATTTGTGGTAAGAAATGGAATTTGATGTGTAAATGCTACGGATTAGAGTTATAGATGCGTGTCACATCGTGCGTGGCAAAAACAGCGTATTACATGCACAGCAACAAATTTTGTATGATATGCATCGGAAAACTATTGTGTGCATGCCACGTTCTTTTTTTGGCATACTATTTATACACATTTTCATGAGAGCTGGCTGTGTTTAGTGGTGTAAGGTAGACAAAACAAAGAAAATATATATTTGCAAGCGCTTGTTATTTGTGCAAAGTTCATATTATTTGTCAACCTCCCACTTGCTTAATGCTCCTCACCTATATCTTATCATGCTATGAACACAAAGTGTTAATCAAACTAATTAAGAAGATAATTAACCTGATTCTTCCGGACCTATTTATATGACTCTTTACGCACCAACTGACCTTATTATCTAGCGGCTCACTTTATAATCTAGCAGCACACTCGTTACCCACCAAGAGTGTAATCTAGTGCAAGTCAAATGCCATGAGGTAGCTGTGTTCAACTTCTGATTCATTCCCCACCTGCATAATAATGAACAGCAGCACAAAAGCACCAATGCTGTTCATCGTGCCTCCATAGTAGGACACCAGGGCCTCACGGCAGCCTCTGGTCCAGATGTTCAGGTCCTCAGTGTGGTGGTCGTAGCTGTAGTGAGCGGAGTTGTTGGTCAGGTGATGTTGGATACAAGGGCGAGGAGAGCCAGGGTTGCAACAGCTGAAGGGAACGCTTTCCATCAAGTATTTGCCTTCCACGTTGCTCTGGACACGGCTAAGAAATTACAAAGAACTGTCAGGCATATATTTTAATTATATTGAATGGTTGTGCAATTTAAGATTTCGGATGTGGCAGGCTTGGAAACATAACTCAATGAATTTTGTGTATCCATATTAACTCTGAGATTAATGGACAAAGCTGAGGATAAGATGGGAGGTAAACATTCAGGCCAACTCCATGGGAGCTAATAGATTGCACAATGTTGCGATTGGTGTGGAAGGTAAGCTTTAAAGGACTTGGGAATAGGATCCTAACAGATTATCTAATCCATGGACCCACGTGCCCCCTTTAACCCATTCCCTCTCTATAAAACCCACCAGCCAATTATCTACTTAGGAATCTCTCAAAACAAACTCTGAAATTCGATTCCAGTTGGATTCAGCATAACCGTTTTGACCATAAAACCATAAAACGATTGCATAATAAAATGTCTTTTGTGTTAAACTTCCTGAAGAGCAAAACATACATCAACTGATCTCGTTTATGTGCCATACCTTCTCAAACACGGTTTAACTTCTGAATATCATGATTCATTACTTCGTCCAAATAATGTTCAAAGACTGATGCCTTTTGAATTTTACTACATCTATAGTAACGTTTTTGAATCTCCAAAATTCATGTATTTGAATTACCCAGAATCTCTTCCATTCAGATCCCACCTCTTATACTCATTTCCACTAGTACTCAGTACTAAAATCAGTACTCACGCTTTAACCTCATCATTGCTGAAGTCCAGGTAGCGGTTGCTAATCCACTGGATCTCAAACCAATCTTTGTAGTTGTTGTTCCCACAGCAACGGAACTCAATCTGGGTCATATCTAGGGTTCTCTTCATGAAGCATCGTCCTGGCGTGTCCGTATCTTTGTAGTACTTCATTCCATTCTTCAGGCCTTCGGCCAGGGCGAAATGCAGGGAGATCTGCATCAAGAAACAGAGCAGAGCCGTGACGAAAAGGACAGTGCAGAAAACCACACATCCGCACATGTAGTTCTTCAACATTGGTTTCCACTTGGTGAACTTGATTGTGTCAAGGGAGTCATGGCACACTTTGCCCCCAAAAGCGTTGATGACACAGGCCACAAGTCCCACCAGAATGAGCAGGTTGGGCACAAAATGGCTCTCGTTGTTGTCCATCATCTCGCTTCTTTTGCGCAGCTCGATCTTGAAGAAAATCCCCATGCTGAAGATGAGGACCCCAGCCATGACAGAGAGCCAGTACAGGAGCCACAATCCTTGGGCCAGCTTGACTCGCTTGGCCAAGTCAAATTTTATAGGCATCAAAGCCATGTTTTTGTTCTTGGTGATTGAGTCAAAACAGTATATGCAGAGTTACTGTTCTTTAGTACGGTTACCTTTAGTTCAAAGGTATGATTCAAGTTGTCAGCTTGGCTTTACGTTCTTGAAATCCTTGAAGACTTTGAACAGAAACGCTGTAGTCCAGAAGCTTAGTTTAGTAATCCGTCATCAAGCATGGAACGCGCATTAGCAAGAATTCCCCTTTCCATTTCCATTCTGACCACCCGAAATTCAAGAAAGTCCATGCTGTTGGCAACCAGAGGCCTCTTCCTCTGGGATTTCACATAAATCCACCCAAACGGACCAGCTAGGGGGCTGTGTGGCTTTTCCCGATGGTTCCCTTCCCTGCAAAAAAGGGTGGCCGGCTGAGGAGCTGTGTGATTGTAGAATCAAGTTCCTCTACGTCATCCTAAAACCCACTTATCAGCGCTGATCCCATTTGCAGATGAGCCGAGGACTCTAATCCTTTATCTTACTTTGTAATTGGTTGGTTACTTTAGCATCAGTTTCCTCTTTTACTTGCTGGTATTGCCTGGCTCTGGGGTATCTCTGGGTAGTCTTCAGACCAAACTTTTCCAAGACTTCCAAGAATTGGAAGTTAAATCAAGCATTGGTGGTCTACGGATTTTATATTGTAGTATGCTCTTTTCTCAAATTACGCATTTATTCATGTCTACATGGGTAATTGAAAAAAATGTATTAATCATACAAAAAATTTCAAAGCTATGGACACGAGCATCCCTCAATAATTCATGGTAAGACAGCAGCTTCCAGCTGTAAAACCCGTCCAGATTTTGCTGATGCACTTTACCAAAAAGTAATTAGCTCATTTGACAATTGCCATGAAGAGGAAATCAATGTTCTGTGCATGTAACGAACCCTATTTAAAGCAATCGCAAGCTCTTAAAATTAGTAGTGAACTTTAAGTCCTTTGCCACTTTGCGTAAGCCTAATCAAATACCTAAACATTCTGGCTCAGAGGCAGTAAGTGACGATTAAGACTTTTGGTGGATTGACCCCAAGTCTCTCGTAGGGTCTCTTGTAAGAGCAGTTGACCTAAGAGCTAATTTGTTGAGTTGTAGAGTTGCCTTGCAGCTGTGTCTATAAGAGAACCTAAAGGGTGGGCATCATCACTGTTATTAGCGTGCATTGGTCACATGTGACAAGATTAGAAGTACCAATAGGATTTGAGTGACTTACTGTCCGATCCATTTAGAGGGACACGTAGGCACTGGATAATTAGCACGCGATGATTCTACCTCAGCAACTGAAATGCTGGAGAAGCTTGCTGCATTGAGGTTGAGGTGTGCATGTGTATTGATGTTTGTAGCTCTCTTGGTTGGTGGTTGATCTGGGGCATTCTGAACCTGACATACAGCAAGCAGAATAAATATTGAACACGTCACCATTTTTCTCAGTAAAGGTGCTGAAGACATGAAATCTTCACCAGATGTTGATAACAACCCAATTAATCCACACACACACACACACAAAGAAAACCAAACAAATAATTTCAGAAATGTTTATGCGCAATAAAATGGTATCACACAGGGAAAAGGTTTTGAACTACTGTAATGTATTTAATACTTCTTACAGAAGCTGGTGATGAGCGCTTCAAGACACCTCCTGTATGTAGAAACTAGTGCATTGCTCGGTTGTGATTTCGGTCCTTCCTTCCACACAGACAGTCTTTAAAACGTAAAGCTTCTGTGGGGCTTCTTCTCTGATCTTTAATTCTTATTTTTCATCAGAGACAAGTCAGGTGATTGGCTGGGCCATTCTAGCAGCTTTATTTTCTTTTTCTAAAAGCAATAGAGTTTCCTTAGCTGTGTTTGAGATCATTGTCTTGCTGAAATCTCCACCCTTGTTTCATCTTCTGGTACTACAGGTGTTTTGGGACTGAGAGACAGCAATGCAACTGCCACGTTCATGACCCAGAAACATAGTTAAAATGGTTAAACCTACATTTTATGAAGCTACAACAATGACTTAATTTGTGCATGTGTCATGAGACTCTCATGAAGACTGACACAGAAGAAAATCATTGTTGAATAAAGATTTTAATGATATCCTTACTACTTTTCTTGGCGTTGAATGTGGCAGTTGCATGGCTGTATATGCAGGGTCAGAAAGCTTGCGGATTTCATTAGAAATATTTACATTTGTGTTGCTAAGATAAAGGATATAAAACTACCCTCTTTTCTATGGACACTGTATAGTCACATTTATTTAACGCACCTGCTATTAAACACATTTCTTAACAAGGAAATGTGCATGATGATAATGTGCATAATATATAACAGCAAAGCAAAACAATGATTTTTTTTTTTCTGTCTATGAATTAACTAATTTGCATGGACGCACAATGGTTACATGACCATAAATTATAAATGTACTTAATTGAAATGAATTCATCCTTCACTGAAGGACCCTTCATCAAGTGTTTCAGTTGTTCACTTTTTGTTTGTAAGCCTAATGGATAGGGAGTTGGACTTGTGACCCACAACAAAAAAAACTTTTTTTTTAAGTTGTACGTTGCCCAAATCTCAGTTCTGTAGAGAGTACTACTGTAGATAAAATAGATGTGATGACTGCAGCAATGAACTTTACTGACGCCTTGTGGCAAGCTGTGAAATAGTTTCTCAGATCACGACCGCTTTTTCAGTGTCCCAGGATCTAGAAATGTTTCTCAGTTCATTGTTTTCACAGATTTTAATAAAACAGCAATGTAATGATTGTAATTAGCCCTTTATCTGGACATCAATTCTCCAAAAACGTCTCATTAAATGCTTCGTGTCATGACAATTATGACATGCATATTCAATGCATAAATAATGCTTTCAACATTACAGTAGCAAAAATGCTTGTAGAGTGTGAAAATTACTTCCAGAATGTGAATCAGTTCAGTAAACTGATTCAAAACTTATGTTATAGCAAAAGTTATGCTATTTGTCCTCACAAACTGAACACAGACGTCTCTGCGTGACATTATCATTTGTATTGCTCTCATTGTTAAATTTCTTAAGCTACTCGATTAATACAATACCTGAGTTTGTATGGAAGTAGTTTTAAGCTGTTGTACATGGCCTCTCGCTGAGAGAGAGAGGAGCACAAGCCTCTTCCTCTCAGGGCACCATTCTTTCTCAGATAAATAAACAGGATCTTTCAGTTTGTCTGTGGATAATTAGCTGCAGAGTTCAGATTCACGCTCCCTTCAAAGAGCAGCAGCTTCATTTCTCCCGCTATCGTGTTTCATTTAGATATTGTTTTCTAACAAGGCCCACATGTTGCTCTGGCTTGCTGTCCAGAAGATCATTCTGAGAGCTAAGAACAGACGACAAAATCTGTTTACCCATAATCGTATTGCATTGAAAGCCTTTTTATGTGTGAAGGCAACGCTGCTTGTTTTCATGAGCTTCTTCTGCCAGTCCACACTGCCTATTATTCCTACAATAGATAGATATAGATATATAGTGTCAGTAACTTGATGACAGAAAGCGAAAAAGAGCGAGGTAATGATGAACAGACAGAGGAAGCTGAAGAGGAGGATTGGTGACACATGCACATTGTGCCCTGGACGTGGAGGAAAGAGGGGGGCATTACAAGAATTTCATAACAAGCACAAGGGCATTAATATGTCAGGGGTTCATTGGAAGCAGATGTGTGATTTATTTTTACAGGCTGGTAGTTTGGGTCGTTGCAACAGGCATTGAAGCTATTCTCGCAGCCCCTTTCCTCCCTCACCTCCTCTTCCTCTGCTATAAACCCACAACCTATCGCATGATCGTTTTTCTCTCATACTGAAATCTGCTACTGTGTTTGCATGGATAGACTTCCGTGTGAGGATGAGCTGTCCCGTACTGTAGAAAAAATAAAATATGAATATTTATGTAATATTTTGAATACACATTTTAGCATAATTAATCAAAACTATGAAAGCACACTAGCAATAACTGATAATATATTAATTGTTTTTAAAACTAAAAGATATTGAGTATCTTTTTTCTCCTCTTATAGTGTATAAAAGTTTTCTTGTCCACTAGATGGCGACATTGAATGTATGCACATTTTGACATTTCTTCCAGACTCTATGATCCTAAAAAGAAAAGCAACTTTCATTGAATGTTTAGAATAGATTCTTTGATATTTATTACATTGAAATGCATAATGAGTTAAAAAGGCATCTGTGTTCTAGCTTGACACCCAGAATGCCTGACACATGTGAAAGACTGGAGCCTTTAGAGTGACAGTCTGATGGGAGGAAACGGCCCATTATTTAATCAATAGAATTGCATCAATTTGGGGAAAATGTGTGTCCAGTGAAAACAAACGGACAGCCAGTCTGGCTAAGAAGCAGATTTTTCTTTAGCGTGACTCAGAGAAGGGTGTGTATCTGTGCCCATGCGTCCAAACATGGCTGCCGCTCGGGTACAAATTGAATCGTCACTCCGGCCTGTCAATCTGTTTCAAGGTCTACCTGCTCTTTCCTCTCGTGACCTCTGCTTGTAAAATCTCCAGCGGGGTCGACGGGGTGATGTCAGCGTGAGTGACACTTAGTTAACCCTAAAAGGTTAAGAGGTTGTGTGGGGGTTGGACATCACCAACTGTGATTAAGAATGTAACTTATGTAGAAAACATCTCGAAGGCAGAAAACGTTGAAACAACTGACACTAAAACTTTTTTATTTTTGTTCTTTTTTTTGCTGTAAGGTGGATATAAAGTGACCCAGTAATGCACAGCGTAACGTCTCCACAACACAACAAAACAAGCCGCGACACAGCAACAGCTTGAAAGAGAAATGTCCACTGAGTGGCGCTAAAACACACGTGATCTATCACACATTTTTATTACGTTGACATAAGTATTGGCAACCCAGTCTCACGACAATTCGTACATATTTTAATTCATATGATTTTTTTAAAATCGTACGTATTTTACGAGTTACCAATTCGTTCGAATTTGTACGGGTGACCTACACCTAACCCCGCCCCTAAACATACCCAAGACTGAGGTTTAGACAAGCAGTACAAAAGCGTACGAGTGATTAGCACGATTTTGCCACCTAGTACGAATTGGGTGTGAGACTGTATTGCTGTGTTTTTATTACGTTGCTTCAGTTACATACGGTATTGCAAACGTTCAGAATTGAAATATCCAGGGACTGTTGCTTAAAGTTAATGCTCTAACATGCCCTACACCAAATCCAACCCTAAACCTATGCGATGAGCACATGAGCTACCGAGTAAACAAACCGTCTTTGAAAACCCATCGATATGAAGCTGGATATGTGTGATGCTAACATTCAAAAGCATCTGTTTTCAGATCTCCCAGCATATTAATATTGTTTTCAAGTCATAACATAATGTAATTTTAGTAAATTTGTGTGAAAAGGAATAAAAGGTGTCCGAGTTTTACTGCCTCTAATGTTTCTTTTGGGAACTGCACTGATGTACTTACTGATACATATTTTGCGTCTATAAAAAGTGTGCCTACAGTAGGTACAGATAGAAATTAGCACAACACACCAAAAACAAACCTCAAAACAATGAAATTAGAAGAACTCTATGTAAACAAGCCACAAAATATCGAAATTAGCAGAACTCAATGACATTAGTGTGTTGTGTACTATTGGGCCGCCGTAATATATCCATGGTTTGGGTAACATTCAATCCCTAGACTCTTAAAAAATGGTTCTTCTATGACATAACTGCAAAAAAAAGAGCCATTTTGCAACCTTTATTTTTAAATTTGCCTTTTAAAGCACATTTAAACAATTGAAGAACATTGAAAAAGAAAACTGTAAAATGGCATATGTTTTAATGCACATTGATTTGAAAAATGGTGGACAAAGATGAGCCAAGAATAAGTTGATTCAAGGAAAGGGAGAAGACATGTTATGGAGGAAAACACCTCTCGCCTTGTTTCTGACAATGAACTGCTCAGATAGGAGGCCAAAAGTGCTGTGTGAAGCTGGGCCTTGTCAGGCAGTTTTATATCAGACTAAAAGGTGGTGGAATGAAGCTGTTAATGGGGCCTGCGCTTTACTGTCTATCACTCTCGACACAGCCATTGGGGGACTGCCACAGCAAACATTCTCCACATACATACACACCTCATAGATACTAAAATACGGTCCCATAAATCTAGTGAAACTTGTAAAAACTCTCTCCTATAAATTCTCATTCCAAGAATTAAGGATGCACAGATACAAGAGAATAAGTTATATGATGAAACAGCTCCTTGTAAGATGGATTAAATGCTTCTACACAAGGTCAGAGCACATTCCTGCTTGCCTTCCTGATCAGAGACTCGCTACAGCCTCCCGCTATTCCCATACAGCTGCAACAACATGTATAACAGAGTTTAATACCATCCACGACGCTCACAAACCCGTCTTTGTCGAATCACTCAATGGATGTTTGACGGTCTGTAAGGAGTGCAGAGAGCATGAATGAAGAGCAGGAGACAAATGTTTGAATGGAATCTCAAGAAAATTGACCATAAAGAGTTTTTGCATTTAAGTTCGTTTGTGACTCATTATTTTCAGTATTACAGTCTGAATTCTGGAAATGTTCCAGAACATAACAAATGTTTAAACTGGGAAATATTTTACTTGTATCCACTATATGAGCTCATTTTAAATTTGATGCCTTTTGGCACGGGGCAAGAAAGGGTTGAAAAAGCAACACATTTTGAAAAGATTCAGCTGAGAGAAAATCTAGTATTGTGGAGTACTTTAAAAACATCATTCCTCCACGGTAAAATGCAAAGGCTTTGCAAATCTCATCTCATCGTCAAAAGATTCAGAGAAATCTGTGTGTAAGGGACAACACCAACACTGCAGACTTTAGTTGGATGCTCATGATGACACTGCATCACTCATCGGCATGATTCTGATATTGACATTACTAAAGCGGGAGATCTTCCAGAGTGTTTTTTTTATTGTTCAGTTCAAAAATCTCTGGGTGCATAAGTGTATACAGTATGAGGAGCGTGCATTTTTTGGAAGGCGCTATGAATGCTGAAAGCTACATAAAGGTTTTAGAGCAACATGTGCTCCCCTACAGATGACGTCTGTTTCAGGAAGGCCTTGTGCATTTCAGAAGGACACCAACCGTTTTGAAACCTGTAGCAGTTTTTTTGAAAAGCTAAATTTTAAAAAGGCAGTAGAAAATGCTATCATGATACATAAACTTAAAGGAATAGTTCAGCCAAAAATGACCATCAATACCCTCCAAACAAGCAAGTCCTTTGTTCATTTTCAAAAACCAAAATGAAGGTATTTTTGATTAAATCCGAGTTTTCATTCATTGCTGTAATCAATAACGACAGAAGAGAACTGACTTTCCTACATTCCCTGAAAATCAGCTTGAAAGCTTTTGCTTAAGTCGTGTCAAAGTGGCTGAGAAAGTTCATTCTAACATAATATCTAGCATTAGATCTAGTCACTTGGTGTTTTGTTATCCACATGATATGGATGCTAGCAATGCAGTCTGCGGTGGAAGGTCCAACACAATCTGCAAGACTGGCTGGGAAAAGACTTTAACGAAAATGGAGAATAACAGAAGAAGACATCAGTCCTAATATATTAGAGAAAAAAAAAGCATGGAAAGAAGTCTGTTTTAGCTTCCAGACTCCTTATCTTGAGCTGAAAGCACAACTGTTGCACTTGAGTGCCTTCCAAGAGATTTGTTACATTCTGAGTTACACTCCTGCTTCGAGAATATAACCTCTCAATTGCCAGAAGGGGCCTTGGAAGGGGAGCCACCTTTGGGCCTCAGATTATATTCTTTGTCTCCATTCCAAGATTCCGTGTGCAGTCAAACGAGACTTGAAGGAGACGCAGAGGAGCAGAGATGAGACAAGCAATAGATTGTAGACTGAAATGACGAGAGCAGGCATTCCCTCAAGAGAAACCAAATGAGAGATAGCACTCCACAGCTGAACGTTCTGCCTCGAGCGAAGGTGAAAATGAGCAGCAATAAATCTGACAGGCTTTATCTGAGAAGAGACCCAAACCTGTTGTGCCTGCTTTGGCCTGGTTTTACATTTGATCTTTGGCTTTGCACCTTTGACCCCAATGAATCGCAAGGCTAAAAATGGAGTATGTACAAGCAGGCGGTTGGTTTACGTGGAATAACGGAGAGTATGTTTTTCTCCTGTTGTAATTTAATAAAGATGCATGGTGTACGAAGCCAAGTTCTGCTCTGCATATTTAGAGAAATCATTCTCACCAAAGCATCCTTCCGTATTGAAACCCCTGGCTGACCGTAACGTTTCACACACACACACTCGGATTGTGGAACCCTACAGACCTGCTCAGCCAACTCAACAAAATTGTGTGTGCGAGGATTCAACACAGAGGTTAATAAAGAGAAAAAAGGCTTCATTGTGACAGCAGGGAGCTTTCTGATGATACGCTCACTCCCCCGGGCTGACCTCTGCTCTTTATTAAACTCTAATGAGCAGCAGGGCTGAGCGCTCTTATCTCAGACCTGTCACACATGCACAAGGCAGGCTTAGGAAATAAGTAGCCATGCAAACCTAACTGTTTTTCAGTTGTGTGACAGTTGCTCAGGTCCGCTGTGTTGCACGATAGAGTTGAGCTATGCATATTTACATACGCACTAGCATATTCAGTTGTAGTAGGTTATCCAGATATTCCATGTATACTGAAAATTTAGGATGCATTGCTTAGTACACATACTACACTTTAGCAAGTCAGACTTGGGATGATTATGGTTAAAAAAGAAAAATGACTTGTTGCCAGTTGAAGTTTATTTAACATTTGTTTAAATATGCACTCATTTGCATGCATTTTCAAAACAGAAATCATATCACTGGACAAAGCAAGTTTCAAAAAAATATTTTTTTTATTATTATTTATTTGTTGACATTTCTGATTCAAAGTTTAGATGGGATTTTTAAGTATAAATAAACTATAAGTGCTACTGATGTAGAGATTTCTGATTCGGTGCAGGAGAAAAATCTAATTTTTACGAAAATAGCGAAGATATGTAGCTGAAATCTACAGACACAAATAATTAAAAATAAATGTCTTTAAAATTTCAGAGATTGGTGTTTGTTCTTCTTTTGGAAAGACATGCAACAATCATTTAAGATTATGAAATACATCTTAATTGAAAAATGTCAACTATTACCCAGAAAGAAGTATTACTTTGCATTCCAAGTGTAATGTCTTATTAAAAGAGGCGTTATTAAGTTGTCAATCAAACCCTCAGCTGATACAGTGTCCTGTTGTAGAGCTGATCTTTATCTCTGCACAGTTCCAAAGTATCATTTTAGCCCTAGAAACGGAGGCTTGCGCTGTTGATCTCTCAAAACTGTTCGGCTAATCATGAAACTTTTAGTTCCTTTTCCCTTAAAATAATAGAAATCACTGAACGAAGTGATATGGAACTGTAATGCAGTCAAAGAGCTGCCTGGTACTGCGTTCGCCGTGTGCTTCCCCGGAAATAATTGCACACCTCAGAACGTTCGTCAACCAATCAGATTCGAGCATTCAACAGCCCTGTAGTATAAAGTAGAATAAATGACTGTAGCATTGTTTTTCACAACAAGTAGCATGTTTCCTATCCTAAATATCTGCTAACGTGGTTTTTTATGCAATAATATATTTAAACAGTTACGTAAAGCACCTTTGAGAGTTCTGAATTATGCACATCCTTGGACCTCAGTAATAACTGGTTCTCCCGACATCATAGATGAACAGAAATAGATATCAGTCAGACTGAACAGAGATCAGCAGGGCAGTGGCAGCTGTGTCCTCCTGTCTCTCCTCCAACTCTGGGCTCTGTCTTTAATAAGGGATAATGGTTCATCGCACCGTTTCCTACAGGCAGGCTTAAAAGCCATTTTCTCCTTATTACATGCATGATTTTAACTGATCCCAGAAAAGCAAACAAGTGGGGTCCCAGCGGAGCGCTCCCAATTGAAATGCACTGGGACCAGCCGAAGGGGGTGGGATGGGAGGACTACAGGATACACAATGCTGCCCTTTGTTGTGGGAGGTAAGTCTTACGGGTATACACACACACCATTTAGCAATGCGCCCAGTTTTCTCTTTAACACAGTTGATATATGACCATCTAAACTGAGATGCTTCATTTGTGCTGGGTAATACTGCATCGAAGGCAGTGTACCACATGTGTTTCTTTTCGCTAGATCTCTTGACTCAGTGGAAAATGCATCTCTGGATCCCACATCCAACTCACATCATCAGCAATATTTAGAGAGCAATGAAAATGACTGAAGTGAGGGTTTAAAGGCCAGGCAGGCTGTCTGTCTTGAAACGAATGAGGAGAAAAGACATTCGACGTGAGCACTTCTGCTTTTATTCTGTTGAATTTGGACCTGAGTGGCTGCATTAGATCATCAGCAGATGTCAAAGTCTCCTGTCATCTGCCAAGAAAAATGGGAACAGAAAAATGAAGCGAGGGAGAGCGAGAGGGAAATAGAAAAAGAGAAAGCTGGAAGGTCACTGTCTGGAGAGGAAGTGGAGATAATGGTCGAGGCTCGGAGGAAAGATGAACGCTAGAATATGCTGGAGTAATATGCATGCTTATTTCCGTGATAGCCTCACAAATGTTGAATCATAGCATGAAGTCCAGAAAGTCTATTTAGAAGTGTTGAGACCATCTCACCAACATCCCACTGACAGCCAATTTCTTTGACAATTAAAAATACAGGCAATTTACCTTTATGAGAAGTTGTAACATAACCAGTAAATTACTGTAAAAAACTCAGCGCCTTGCACAATGCTGTGCTGTGGGTTTCACATTTAGTTCAGTTTCTAAACCACATTTAAAAGCAACAGTAGTTACATAAATGGTACTGAATTAAATGCAGATGAATACAAATTATTAAGGCCATCCTTACTGACAATGGTAGTGCATTCCAGAGTTTAGAGGCAGCTACTGCAATCTCCTCCGATCGGCATGGTCCCTACACAGTGTTCATTGCTCTATTAAAGTTCATTTTGGAACATTTGTTCACGGATTTGCACTGTAAATTAATGAATATGATTTAATGGATAGGGAGTTGGACTTGTAACCCAAATGTGGCAGGTTCGAGTCTCAGGTCTGGCAGGGATTGTGGGTGGGGTTAGTGAATAAGCAGTGTTCTCTCCACCTTCAATACCACGATTGAGGTGATACCCTTGAGCAAGGCACCGTTCCCACAGCTGCTCCCCGGGCGCCGCAGCACTGGCTGTCCACTGCTCCGGGTGTGTGTTCACGGTGTGTGGTTGTGTGTGCGTGGTTGTTCGCTTCTCACTGCTGCGTGTGTGCACTTGGATGGGTTAAACACAGAGCACAGATTCCAAGTATGGGAAACCATACCTGGCCACGTCACGTCCTTTCCTTTTCCTTTTCTTTCCTTATGTCTTGCACACTTACATGCACTTTGACCTATATGCCTCCGGGAGGTTAACACATGTTTTCTGAAGCATTTTTATAACAAAAATTATTATATTTTAATAATATAAAATATAATATAATATTATTAAAATCATAACTCCTATCACTGACTGGTAATGGCTGTATGATAAAAAAAAACATTACTACAGAGTTTGGTTAATAAAGGGTGGTTAATAGTGTTAAGTCAAAAGAGCTTATATTCCTAAGTCCATTCATTTTCCAAACTGCTTGTTCTGTGTAGGGTCAAGGGGGTTCAGGAGCTCACCTCAGCTTTTTGGGGCATAGTACATCACAGGGCCATCCTTAAGGGCATAATTTGCCCCAAAATGAAAATTGCTTTGGGAGGCACAAGTATAAATATTTATATTGATAAAGCAAAAAAGCATGCTAGCATCCCGAGACTGAAACTCAAGGATATTAGAGCAAGTGCCGGCCAAGTTCAACAGACCATTATTCAGCAGCAGAGAGAAACAGATGAGTGTGCCACACAGAGATGCCAGGGAAACCCGTGCCAGCTTGACGAAATCTAATCCTAAAACCTCCAGCACCTTTCTCGTGCCAACCTCTGGGTGGGCACTTCTGGGTGGGTCTCAGGCACATGTGTGTGTGTGTGGGAGGAAAACACACTTCAGTCACAGGATGATACCTACAGGAGTGTTTAACACAAACCTCAGGGCCTTTTCCTCTTTCTGTTTATAGACATTACAACTCTAACTACAGCGATGAAGTCATTTCAATCCAACTACACAGCTGATCATAGATCAGATCCAAACTGACAAGAGCTTTATAAGTCCCACACAGTCATTCACCTGTCAGCAGTCATCAGACTGTGGCTTCAAGACTGTGATTATTAGCGCACACATTCAATGCAAACACATTCTACTGTTTTGTTAAAGGTAGTATCTGGTGAATTTGTCTATGTATGCGAGATTCATCTAGATTTTTTTTCTCATGCGTGAACTGAATATGGCCCTAAAGTGACCTGCATGCGTCGAAGAAGACGTGATGTCAGATGCAGCGCACTGTGTTTGTGTAAATAAAAATGAATGCTGCTCGTGTTAGCTTGTGTTTAGCGATTTTTAAGTTAAAGCCGCATGCACTGTTACAAGCTGTTTGAAATGAAATTTGTTGGGAGTGTGTGTACACAACCACCCTACAATGATAAAGATCCATAAGTATTTTTATTAGATTAAAAGAAGAATAAGTTGCCCCTTCTAAAATCAAGCCATTCTCAAATGCATGTCGGCATGGTGTCACACCGACAGAGGCCACTCCCACAATCGTTGATTGACAGCAGCGTGTCACACAGACTGAACTGGTGTCTTACCTCAGACCCGCCCTGAGTGAGCTGTCATCAGACC
>JAUMHR010000063.1:3691363-3702843 GCA_032361145.1 Enteromius fasciolatus | reverse complement strand
TTTTACATCCCTATCTAAACTTAACAACTATTGAAGCACAACGCATAGTTAATGGTTAAAAAACAATTCCAAAATGCTAATGTTTGCATTGTGTCTTCACCCAACACACCTGAACAGAGTCTCATTGGTAAGTATGACACACAAATGGACAGAATGCGCTTTCGGTTAGGCCTCACAAATAGACAGATCCCATGAGAAACTACTGCCTCTCTTTTCAGTCTGTTTTTCACTCTTCTAACCTTTGTGATGACCTTCAGGTGCGCTGACTCCATACCTTCAACCCGGACATCTGTGCGCTGGCAACAATGCTCCTTTTCCTCCGTCCCGCTCCCCCTCTGTGTGCTGCTCATTCTGTGTGTGTTGTTGTCTGGGTGCTGAGAGGCCTCATTGTGAGAGCTTGCTCCCCAGGCGCCCATTCTGCTGCTGCAGGCCGGCGCTCTTTGCAGTCATCCCCCCACCGATCAGGTTCCCTGTACGGCGGGACACAGACCCCCCAGTCCCCTGAGCATCCTGCCGTGGCGGTCACAGCCCAATAATCCTGCCATCTAAAGTGGCTACATGGCGGTCTGTCAGTGGCCAGGCCAGATGGCTGTGTGCGGTGTAAAGCGCCGGGCTTCTTTGTTGACCGAAGGGAATGATAGAGTTTCAGCTGACCAGATGTTTGACAGTGACCTGAACACTGTCTTGAGAGACCATACTTTACCTTTTATAATTTTACTAGTTATTGAGTCTCAGAAAAACATTTGTTTCTGGAGTCATATGAAACATTTAAAAAAACATTTAGTGTATTTGGTGTAATGCAGCGTGTTTATGAACTGTGAATACAGCTTGACCACTGATTTCTTGTTGTGTCCTATTTTGGAAGCACAAACAATAGTTCCACATTCACAACGAGAAATAGCATCTCCAGAACATGGCGCCTGCAGCAACACTACAGTGAGAATAATAGCTCTGCTTTCTTTCTTTGCATGAACATTTGGCTGGTGTTATTAAAAATAAACCCACTTTGTGATGTAGAAAAGTGGTTTAAAAGAACCGTTTTTTTATTTATTTAATTTTCAGTAACACTTAATTTGAAATATTTAAGCAAGTAATATATATATATATATATATATATATATATAAACAATGATGCCCACTTTAATTTTTTTTTAAAAGTTGTAATGATTTGTTACATTTCTTTTATTTCAGTTTGATAATGTGTTCTAATATAAAAAATATTCCAATTAGAAAACTTGATTGTAACAGTGGAGTCAGAGACGTGCGGATCCATTAACAGCATTTTATTTATAGTCAGACGGGCAGGGTAAACAACAGCATCAGAAACATCAGAGACAATTCAGAAACATAAACAATACCAGACAACGATCGGGGCAGGCGGCAAGGTTGATAAATCCAGGCAGTGGGTTCGAAGGGTAGGCAGAAAGACAAACAGACACGGGAAACAGTTCTAGGGTACAAGTGAAACACTCAGAAATGTTTGCAGGAGCAAAAACAAGACTTCGCAAAGAGTGAGTCTCTGGGGTAGTCTGGAGGGAAAGGGAGTGGTGATGAGGATCAGGTGCAGGTGATCAGCCCCAAGCACGAGGGTGTATGGGAAATGCAGTCCAGGTAGTGGTGCGACTATGGATTGGAGATGACCTCTAGTGGTTATGAGTGGAATTTCAGGAACCAAATTGTGACATTAATGTTCCTAAAATAAAACTTCAAATAAAATCCTGGCAGCCAAAATACTGCAATAATTTGTTCCACTTCTAAGGTGGAATTAGAGGCATTTCTAATTACTTATTTTAGAAATCTTAACAATGCTAAAAAAAAGTTGGCTTAATTAATTAATTTATTTGATTATTATTATTATTCATTTAGACAACCAAACAAAGTTGTAACAGTTTGATAACATTTTTTAATTAGAGGTGAACAACTCTTTTTTTTCAGTTAAAATATTTGCAACCTGATCCCATACAAACAACAGGCAAATAGCTTACTCTGATTTTTATTCATTTGTTTGAAAACCATTCATTTACATGCCTCATGACTCCAGAATCAAATATGTGTTACAATGTATGAATGTTCTTTGTTGTCTTTTCCCCATGTGCTCTTTGTTTTCTCCCCGTGACCTAGTTTCTGTTAATTATTCATGTCAGGTGTGTCTAGCTTGTTATCTGTGATTGTCTGCCCTTTATAAGTTGGTTCCTGTCTTTCAGTTCTTGTCCGTGATCGTCTATGTATAGCTGTGTGTTTTCTGATTCTCTGTGTTTCATTGGTTTAAAATGTTAAACTTCTATCATGAAGACTCTCTATGTGTCCTGCCTTTACACAGCGTGACAATATGCTGATCTGAAGAATGCCTATAATTTTTTTTCAATCTCCAGAGGACAAGTGAACTCACTGTGAACCTAATTTAAAGACTGTGGCTCATTAAAGCCGTCTGTTGTAATAGATCACTAGAAAGTTAAGAAAGGATGTCCCACGTGCTTAATAGCAGTAAGTAGTTTACCCTGAATGTCTGCACACCAGACCTCAACTAAACTGTGATCAGTTTTCACTTACAGTGTGTTTTCTTGTATTTTTGTTATTTATTGTAAGATCAGTACCTAGTATTCTGCGCTGTGTTTTGCCTCTCAGTACAGGAAGAGAAAAAGCAAAATTGCACAAGATCCACAGAGATTGTGGCTCTGTCCCAGAATGCGACTGTAAAACCGCAGGGACTGGTAGGATGATGCCCGATTAACTGCAGCAGAGAGGGAGCATCATCCAATTTTCTGCCTCACTGCCAGAGTGAAGCAATACCGTGTGATGATACAATGACCTGAGCTAACCTCTTTATTAGACAATCCTGATTAAAAACATCTGCATTCAGCTTTAAAGACATGCTTAGAGAGGGACTCCTTCTCACTCTTCCTTACTTGGGCACAGCCAATGTTGAGATCTACAAATCCACTGAAATTATTATTTTTTAAAATATGCATCAATCGAAGGCCTAATAGTTTAGGGTGTATGTCACAAAGCTGCTTTATTATTAACTGATGTGGTTTTAATAGAAATATAATTGATTGACCGTGTTCATGGATCGCATTCAGGTCTGTCTCATTAAACCATGAGATGAGCTCACCAGTTAAGTGCTGCCATTTATATGGCATATACTCATACGCAGTTACATAAATCTTGTGTTGACGTCATATTGTCTTTAAATCACCTCAGCAGAAAGCATAATCCAGGTTTGCAAAAAGTATACAAAAGTATACATAATTCATCTAAGTAATGGTAATACATAACCATTTTGTATTGGAATATATTGTAAAATGGGATTTATTCCTGTGAGTTTTCAGCAAAATTTACTCCAGTCTTCAGTGTCACATGGTCCTTCAGAAATCATTTTAATTTGATGATTTGCTGCTCAAGAAACATTGCGTGATATTATGTGAAAAATAGTAATACCTTAAAATCATGATATACTTCCATTCAGAAATTTTGGGAAGGAAGGAAGAAAGAAAGAAAGAAAAATATGTTTCTTGATCATCAAATCTTCATATTTGAATGCTTTCTAACGAAATATCAGTTTAGAATAGGGAACACTTATTAACTACTGCATATTAATAGTTAGTGTGGAAGTTTAGGTATTGGGTAGGATTAGAAATGTAGAATAAGGCATTAATATGTGATTAATTACTAATAATAAATGGTTCTATTCTAGTATTATGCATACTAATAAGCAGGTCATGTGAAAAATGACTGGAAGTTAATTTTACAAAACATTAAGGGCACCTGTCAAGAGAAAACATACGACAGGAGAGTTGCTGATACGAGTTCCTCAAGGAGAACTTTAAGCTGAAGACACGGTCTAAGTTGTCAAACACGTTTTAACCTGAGGATGGGAATGTGTTTGGGTGCTTAATGCTTTCTTGCTCCCTTTCTGCTCTTCATTTCTGTGCATCAGTGACTGTGCTGACATTAGCTATAAAAGACAAATCCAAACAAAACAAATGTAGCTACATCATGCAAATCAAACATCTATGGATCGTAAAAGATTTTGGTCTTCACCCTTTCCCCCCCACCCTGAGTGGAAAAATGAAATCTGTGTAGGCTATGCATGACCGTTTTCTATAAACATAAATGAAAGTTCATGCTGAGGAAAGCCAGACATGCGCTCTGGATATTCACAAGACGCACTTCAGATATTGCTGCTCAGCATATTTCATTATAAACACAGTGTGGCTTAAGAATGAGCTCGACTCCTCCTTATTTTTCAAAATGCTACTGATCATAAGTGCTGAACTGATATCATGACTTGTCGTTTAAAAATGCTAACAAATGAACCGATACAGTACATTAAGGCTAATTAAATAAAAATGCGCTGCTAGTAACAAAACAGCCATTTTGCGCGCACTAAAATACAGAAAAGAAAGCAATAATAGATACATTTAGACATTGTGCATGATGCTTGATTGACACATGTCTCTCTTAGTGCCTATTATTGCAAACACACAGATGCTCCACCCTTCCGCATGTTTTACTAAAGGTGGCGTAAAACGCGATGGAAATCCACTCAATCACAAAAACGTCAATCAAAGGGACACTCCGTGCCTGCGGTCACTCGAAATGAATTTATATGCTAACGTGCGTTTAAAAACACAGTGGGTTTTGGCAACACACTGTTTGCGCCATTGTCTAGGGAAAACCCCCAAGAAATTGAACTTCTTAAGGCGGATTAATGCGTCTCCACCTGCCGAGCGAACCGCCCCGGGGTTTGCAATGCTAATTGGTAAATGTCTTAAATGTTAAAGCAACATCTGCAAAGTTGAGTAAAACGCCATCCTTTCATGCAACGTAGTTTTTAATTATATTCTGTTCGACTAATAAATACCAAGCACACTGTCCTATAGACTACACAGCGTTCGTTTTATGGCTGCAAATCGCATGGTTTATTTGCGCCTATGCGTCAAATAGGCTATATATTATACATTTTACCACTTTTTTACTGAATTGCATGAAAAAAATATATATGCAAATATACGCTTGTGTTTTCTTGGAGGTGATAATGACGCGACCACCTCTCCTGATATTAATGAGTCATTATCATGCAGGCAGATAACATTGTGTTTCTCTCTGCATGAGCCCAAATGTCATGCATACCATTCATTAGCAAAACTAACATTGTCTAAACAGGATTATTTAATAGCCGTGATAGTGCTGGACTTTTCTGACAAGTATAAGAGAAGTGTATTGGATATGTTTAGCCTACTGTAAACTTGAACATCTTATTGATCTATTTAACGCAGGTGTACTTTTTTTGGTCTAAATGTTGAATACATCAAGCATAACTGTCCTGGTCACATAGTCAGGCCTACATTAAATGTTGCACACGTTGAATTTGAATATTTGCACTGCGTTGATAAGGCAATCTTTCTCTACACGTTTGCATTGCCAAATAAAGTATTTTCAACTATTTACATTCGTCATTTTAATTCTGATTCTCGTTGTTTAGAGGGTTGCTGTTATTATAATTATTAGGCTATTTTAATGTCCATAAGATGGAGCTAAGTGTCTATTTTCACGATGTAGCATTTGCAAATATTGAGTTGAGAGTTATCAACATGTTTTTTTTATTATTAGATAGATTATTAGATGCATTGATAAAACATATTAAATAACCCTATTATTTTGTATTAAACTTTGTCACAGTGCAAAGCCCACCTGTTTGTTCCAACTTCATCCATCGCAAGAGCATTTTCTCCAGTCAAGATTTTTTATTTTATTTTTTTTACATTAGATTTAAACTAACATCCCTTAATTACATTAGCTTAATTAGTGCTATAAATAAAAGTGAACGCATGGCAACATTGAAAGCGCCCCTGAAGCGGGGCTCCTGCTGATCTTATTGCTCTAGTTTCCAGGTTGATTGTATTTGTTAATTAGTTACTAACAGCATGGTAATGCGTGCTTGATGGATAGCTGTGTGTGTCCCTGTCATTCGGCCCTGCGCTATTCCTGGCCAACAGTTCTCACAAGCCCTTACGAGGAAAAAAAATGGCATAATAATTATAATGCACCGTAAAGATCCGAAACCGCTGCAGTTTATGGCAGTAGCTTTTGCTGAACTTTCGGTACCCTTAAGAGGTTGTTGATTTTGCCGTTTATTTACTCCCAGTCTACAAACACAACACTTAATGTCATGGAATTCCTTATCTCGCGCGAGTTTAACAAAGCTTGCAAGTGCCATGTTTCCATCATTTCTCTCCCCCCTTTGCCCGCCCGTGTCTGTTTTTCATTTAAACTTTTTACTTCTCTGACCCTAGAGACATAATTATACACATTTTTCTTTCCGACAGTCAGAGGGACTTGCAAACTGAGCCGAGTCTAATGCGGTGAAAAAACACAATTAAATGCTTGCTTAAAACATTTGGTAAACACATAGACATGCAACTAACTGTATCGTGTGGATGTTTAGTCATGTATAGACCTATACTTAAAAGAAACAGAGGGCAACTTCCAGTTTTAACTGTAAAGCTTTGCGTTAAATATATATATATTACACAAAATAAGGCCTTAATTAAGAAACTAACAAATAAACAAATGTGCATTCTTCTTGAAAAAGTTCTGTTGCAGATCAGTTAGCTAGAGTTTGGAGTTTTTTATTGGCCTAATATACATATATATTAGTATATATATATATACACACACACAAATTTGAATTTTTTTTTATCAACAGCATTTTTATTTACAGTACATAGACACAATTATTATTAGTAAGAGTGTATAGGAAAATATGCCAAAATGTTAATTTACTCGTCTCCCTGTTTAAAATCTGTGATAGAGTTTAGTGTTGGTCATTCTTTTTCGTGCATTGTTCCAATATGATCTGAAAATGTCCAGATCAGCATAAAATATTACAAAAGCAGTCAATAAACCGCATGAGCTTAATTGTGGTCTGCTCATAAGACCACAGTCTGTGGTCCTCACATAATATGGCTTCCGAGATTTGAAATAAACTAGCACATGATGTTTGCGTTCCTTTTCGAGGCTTGCTATCAAGTCGATTACCAGTCATTGTCAAAGACATTCTTATGCTTTTCGTGTGAGAACGAGCGTCATGCCGGTTTGGATCAACGTGAGGGCGAGTAAACTATGACAGAGCTTTTATTCGCGGGTGAACTATTCCTTTAAAAGTCCGAACCACAGCTTTTCCATAGCAGCAGGGCCGAGCCAGCTGCCAATCAAAGTGACGTCAGTCTGGTTAGAGTCGCGCTGATCGAGGCACGGCGCCGGTGCGCGCTCCGAGACCCCCGTTAACTGGGCGCACACGCAAGTGTCACCATGATCAGCCTTATATGGGGTGGATCTTAAATCATAACTGCAAGATGAAGACGCGAACATACGGCACATCCTTCTGAGCGCAGCATCATAGAGTTTCCTCGCGATCCTGAACGCTCCGCGCTGCACAATACTACACTACGGAGCGGCCAGACTGCCTACAGCTGCCAGGCGGCTAGGCGGCGGCTGGAAGGGGGAACACATCTATTTTCTGCTGATAATAATAAGCAACAAAATGAAGCGGAGAAAGATGGTGGTGGCGGCAGGCTTCTGTCTCTCGTTCCTCATGGGCACGCTGATGAATTTATTGTTTATACCGGGATTTGAGCCCCACGGCGAGCGCGTCCACCGCCACCGGCAGCAGCAGCCCGACGCGGACGCTCCTGCCCGGCTTCACGTCGACGAGCTGCCTTTCCTCGAAACGGCGACTGTTGGGCGACTGCCGGAGCTCCAGCGGCAAATACGCGAGCGGCTGGACGAGGTTCTGCGGTACCGGCAAAGACGGGCGCACTGGGTCGGCACCGGATCTCTGGAGCGCAGGCGACTTATGGACCTGGAGCAACGCGGCGAGGGGGAAGCGTACAAAGGGATCGGGAAAAACGATCAATCTCAACCGACTGTATCCATAGCAACAAAAGCACACCGGGAGTTTACGCGCGAGTCGGTGCTCGGCTGTAGCAGTATTGATAACGTTACCAATGTCCAGTATCTGGGCTCAGGATACACAAAGGCGGTGTATAAGGCGACTCTGAACAGCAGCTTGTCCGTCGCATTAAAATCGGTGGATTTTGGGGGTCACGATATGGAGAATTGTGTGAAGAAATACGGGTCGTCTACAGACTGCTACAAACTCGCATCCTTCAAAATTATCAAGGAAATGACGCTGATGGAAAGATTGCAGCACCCTAATATTCTCCAGGTAATAAAATTGACTATATTTTAATAAAGCAGTTTTACAGCGCGTTAGCTCATTTAAAACCACACTTCATTTCACACCTCGGAACGTTTTCGTCATTAGAACACGGATTCCATCAATTTAAACCAGTTTTATATGTTCAACAAATTTCACGGATTTTCAAGCAATTTTGTAACAATTTAATTTAAGTAATTTGATTCAAAGTAGCTGAACTGGTGTAATAGCCTATGAACTATTACTTAGATTATACTATATAAAAGACAAAACTATTTAAAAATGTCAGTTGATTATTATTATTATTTTATAGATTTTTTTTTACAGTTTATAGCCTACATGAGTTACATTAATATAATAAACACTCATGTAGTAACCTATGGAGTTAGTTTGAAGTACTTGCACTGTTATTACTATACCTAATAGGCTATGTGTTGCATGAACACCCGTGGGCACATTATTATTGTATCAATTAATTGACTCATTAAAGCTATTCTATATCCAAATATCCAAAGACTATAACTCAAGTAAGCCAACAGGCATTTCTAGGCATGTTTTATTACTGTGTGTGAACCTCAAGTGTGAATATTTACACCTAGAGTATCGGAATCAACACTACTTCAAGGTGTGTGTGTGTGTGTATGTGTGTTTTAGTAATTAGCAATCATAGTAATCATTCAATCAACAAAGACTAAAAATGGGTATTGGCTCATTGTCCGCATATTTAGTCCCCAGTTGTTGGGCGCTCAGAAACGGCTCTGCTTTGCCTTGTGTGTCATTTATTTGACATGAGCGCTTGTGTAGTTGTTGAAGTCGTAATCAGCTCTTGTAAACATAAGCGAACGAGACTCTGAAATTAACAGCCCTCGTTTATCTTCTGCCTCGGTCTTCAGACAGTCCTGCAGCTCTGCCGGCCTCAGAAATTAGGAAAAGAAATCAAATTTGACTTACAGCCTTACTTACACATATTCTTTGAATTTCATTGCATTAATTAATTAAATTAAAATAATGAATTCAATCTGTCATCAGAATTTCATCAGAGATAATTATTGTGTAGGCCTTTCTAGTTATAGGTTGAGTGCTTTTACGGACACGGTGCAGCTGAAGTGGATTTTGCTTCATGAATAAATCAGAGTAGGTTTAAAATTGGGAATTTTTGCCTCTCAACTATTCCAAGAGGTAAATTTCACCTTTTAATGAAGATGCGTTTTCAGTCCAAGCACAGCAGAATTCATAGATTAAAACAGTCTCCTTGTTAGAATTTAGATCAATAAAGAATATAAATCAACTAAAATGATCTCATAAGTTGGATATGTATTTAGCCTGCAGTAGAACACATCCTCCACCATTTAATACGGCCACAGAGGCATGGTTAGGTTTTTTTTCAAAAGCTGTAACCGTTTAGATCTTGTTGTTGAAGGCTTTATCAGAAGCTGTATGTAGATTGGGGCCGCCGACCTGATTTGATTCTGTGTGCTCACAGCAGGGGACCAACGGTGCAAGACCCCAGTTAATAAACTCACACAAAAGACATCATTATCATTAGATCTCACCATTCACACAAAGACATGATTCTCTGAAGAGATCACAGACAGCTGCCACAAATTTGTATTATTTTAGTATCGAAAAATTTAAAAAAGAATAAATCCACAAACCAAATATCCCTATGTTGCGTAATATTGCGTATTTTAAGTATTACGTGAAACCAAATTAATTAAATAGTTTTTTCAGCCTACACCTTTAGCTTGACTTGAATTCAGCTAAACATTTAGACTTATTTACAAAGTGCATTTATTAAGCTTTTTTTTTTCTTATTTGTCAAAGAAAGAAATAAAACTTAACTTTTCAAGTGTACAGTTTGCAATATTTATTTATGATCTATTCGTCTTGTCTATTTTAGATTTGTTAAAGCTTGCCATAATTTAGCCCTTCATAATAACGACATTGTTCAAGTTGCCATTTGACATGTTTTAAAAACTATAGTTGTTATTACATAAACGTAAATAGATGTTTTGCCTCCTATAACATGTCGAGTCTTTTACAAATATCAATATGTGCAATTGTTAATTTGAAGATGGGCGTCAGCTCCAGTGTGTGCCTCATTCTGTTATCTGGTCTCACTTTTCATTTATCAGCAGAGCTTCAGAGCAGGCGGTTAGCTGCGTTTTTAAACTTTAATAAATCAGCAATGCTACTTTCATAATACCTCTCTATATAAACCCATAATGATGGAACACATACACAGATGTTCCTCACATGTAAGTATTAATAAACAAACCATGTAGTCGGCATCTTGCTTGGTTTTTCGCCCTCGCACCTAACCAATCAGACTCAGAAGTGTTGCTTTTCATTTGCTTTGGCAGCCGCCACATCAGACGAAAATAAATGGCTCTTATTTTATAAGTTGTGAGGTCAGAGGTGAGAAGATATGATACGGCGGGCTGATTAGCACCAGGCCGGGTTCACTCAGAGTGCACACAGAAAGGATCTACACAGATCTGCCTGCCGTTGGCCTGAAGGAGGGAGGTCACACTGCAGTGCCGTCTCTAGATTCTGAAGTCTTTAACTAACATGTCTGTCAAACCGATCCCCGTCTTCCTCTTACAAGCGAGGGCAACACCTGTTATATAAACACTCGTGATTGGTGCCGGTGCTGCTGGATCTGTTTGGACAGGGAGAGTGGGCTCATTCATGTATGTCAGGCTTGATGAGCACAGGATGAATTTGAAGACACTAGAGGGAAAGATGCAATACATCTTTAGTTGACTCATAATGCTTGAAACCCTTATGGCTTTCTCACTTATGTCAAAACTCAGAAGGAGATATTGGTCAGAGTGTTTGAGCTGCTGTTGATATATGACAGTTGTATACTTGATATAGTAGTGTACAGGTGTATGCATACAATGTGCATGATTCAAATTTGTGCATATATATATATTCATGCCGTCAAATGATAAATCGCAATTAATTGTATGCAAAATAAAGTTTTTTTGTTTGCATAATATGTGTGTGTGTACTATCTGTATTTATTATGTATATATAAATACATGCACTTGCATGCATATATTTCAGAAAAAAATACTTATGTTTAAATATTAAAGATATGTAAAATATAAATTGTCTAAATAGATTATAGACATTTAAATACATGCAAATATTTTCTAAATGTATACTTATGTATTTGTGTGTATGTATATACACTATATTACCAAAAGTATTCGCTCACCTGCCTTTACTCATTCTATGAACTGAAGTGCCA
>JAUMHR010000063.1:3670182-3691263 GCA_032361145.1 Enteromius fasciolatus | reverse complement strand
TATATATCTATATCTATATATACAAAGCAGACACATATTATGCAAACCAAAAACAAAACTGAAAAACAAACGAAAGATACAGAGCAAAAACAACAAACTACAGGAGACGCTAAAATAATAAATATGCGTGTTGTGTGAGTGGTTCACTTTAAACTCTTTGGAAGTACAAAGATATGTTTATTAGTCATAACTTCTGGAGAGAAATAGCTCAGACACTGGACAACGATGAACGTTTCTAGTGCGCAAATGTCTTTTTAAGCTTTTGCATCAAAACTGAAGCATACTTTGGGACTGGTGCTATCAGTCATGTACTCATTTTATAATGCTTTTTATCTTTTAAAGAGCATGACAGTAAAAATCACTAACTACTTTCTTTAATAAATAAAAGCAGCTCAGATATTCTGTCTAACATTTAGTTTTAAAAATACAGTTTTGGAAGCACATGAAAGCAAAGAAGGGATGCTAAAATGTTAATTTTATCTGTGAAAGTTCACTCGGGTGTTTGTGTATGCAAAGGCATTTGAAATGGTGCGTTGGGCAATCTGCAACACAGCTTGGGGGCCTGATTAGGGTGGTCTTGCATTGGGATTATGTTTACATTAGCATGTCGTTCTGTTAACTCTTCAGATTCTTAGTCGAGTCCCAAAATACACACACACACACACACACTGCAGGGTAATCAGTAACCTGCTAATGTGAGCATGCAACATGTGAATGTGAAAGCTGGGCGTCCTAAACACAGTGGCCCCCAGGGTCAGTTTTAAGATGGGAGTGAGACGCAGAGTTTTAGTGCTAGACGGGTTAATACTTTAACCTCTTACACTCTCAGAAATAAAGGTACAAAAGCTGTCACTGAGGCGGTTTCAAAAGGGACATGTTTGTACCTCAAGGGTCCGTTTTGGTAACTTAAAGGTGCATATTGGTATTTAAAGTGTACATATCTGAACCTAATAGGTACAAAAGTGTGCCTTTTGAAAAGGTACCGCCCCAGTGACAGCTTTTATATCTGCGAGTGTAATTTGTCAGGAAGGAGAAGGTGATTGTGATCCATTAAGCAGCAATTGTGTGTATCTACATTTAAAGTGATAGCTGAAGTGAAAAAATTCTGAGGTTGGGATTGTGTTAAAATCCTGAGACGTGAGAAAGTTCAGAACAGGAGGATTGTGGGAGGAAATGAGTCGAAGATGGGGATGAAATCTGCTGAAGCGCATTCTACATCGCTCTGCTCTCTGTTTATTTTACTAGGCAGGAACAGGTTGATGAGGAAATCAGCTTGTCTCATCGTTTCACTAAAACGATCCATGTGACTTTCAAAGGGCAGATTCACAGATTGAGCATGCAGAAAATTAATCAATCATGTAAACAGTTCACGATGAATAAATTTCACGTCGCTTCTGTCATAGTGTTAGTTCACTGGAATTTAGATTAGAGGTGTTAGTCATTTCTACCTTGAAAGATGCCAAACTCGTCAGCATTAACTGCTGAGTCACGTGAAGCACACACCAGGCACAGAACCAGCCACTTGAGTGAAAACTTCTGAAGCCTTTGAACACTTTGGCAGCGAGATTTAACAATTTCGCATTTCTCTGTTAGAGTCTTAATAAGTCCCAAATCTGTTTAATGTTCACTGATCAATTTTAGAAGCAAGGGAAAATGACTCAGAACTTTTTCCAGCGGCGTTCCTTCAGAAACTCTGATTGAAACAAGGTGGTAAAGCTCATTCCCTGAACTCTCTTTTATTCGCTTTTCCCTCCATGCATACATTTCAGTCTGATCCCAGCTATAACTCAGCACACGGGCCGCCCGGTCAGTGTCAAGACCCCATTACTGAGCAGCTCTTGTTCCCGTGGACAGTCCTGTCCTCGCTGACCGTAGACGTTTGCTTTCGCTGCCCACCACTATTTCATCTCTGGGCAAACATGGCCATCTCTGTGGCCGTTTTGATTTGTTGCCAGGGTGTCCTCATTAAACGATCGTGGTAGGGTTGAAAGTGAATGTCTGTAAGTATATTAATGGCCTCGAACAGAAATGCTTTTGTGAAGGCTATTGAGCATCTGTATGTCAGCACACGTGGCACCAGTGAGGGGGAAGAACATGAGCTTATGAAGATAAATTGAAATAAAATAGCTAACACTTCAGAATTGGGAGTTTTGAACTCCTAATTTGACGCTCATTAATAGTAAACTAGTTGTTTAGGTATAGAGTCTGGTTAAGTGATCTAGAACAATGTCATGTTACTAATATTTGCCTGGTAAGACCAGCCAGTGCACTAATATGCAAAATAAGCAACTAGGGTTACACTTTATATTTTGATAATCCGTTTTAGACATTCTACTAACTATTAGTAACTTTGTAACTTCATGTCAACTACATGTCAACTTATTTTACATTAATTTGTAACTACTAACTCTCTGAGTAAACTCTTAGGGTAGGTTTAGGTTTAGTAGAATAAGTTGACAAATACTTGCAATGCGGTTCCATGGTAAAGTCATAGTATCAGATGGTATTATGGTAATATGATATGATTTACTGTATATAAAATATAAAATTGTGAATATGAATGGACATGTAGATTATAGATATTTTACACATAAGAATTTCTTGGGGTGCCAATAATTACAACGCGTATTTGAGAAAAAACATTTATTAAATAAAGATATTTACTCCAATTTTAAATTCGTATTATCCAATGAAAGGTTACATTTTTGTGAATTTTTTAAATAAAAGATCAAATGGATTAATAGTGCAGATTCATTTTCACAGCCTTCTTTGAACAAATTTACCAAGGGTGCCGATACTTTTGGCCACGACTGTAAATGCTAACTACACCCATTTCTTTTGTATTGCTTACATTCACAAAAAATTGAACAGATCTGGAATTCAGTCAGTGCAGCTGGATGAAATATTTCAGACCAAAAACTAGCTGAAATTAAACCCCAAAAAAACTTTCTGGTGCCCTTGGTGACATTAGCATCTGGTATAAAGCAGCTCTGGACAGATACAAAGTCTTCGTTGTAAATGAACCGGACAGGCAAGTTGACCTTTGAGCTTATGTCAGTCAAAACGGCACCGTGTGGCTAGACAGACAACAGCGTTCCTCCATGTGTAGATCTGTTTTACTCCCAGCAAGCAGCCGTGGAGTCTGCAGCACAAACACACACAGTCGCTCACATTTTAGATGAATCATGCTGATAATAGTCATTAGAGTGCATTTAATCTCAGATAGGGCCTTTGCTTTCTCGGAAAGGCCTGCTCTGCACACAGATCTTAGATCAGATTGGTCCGGTTCCTGCTTCGTATCAGAGGCTAAACTTGTTCAAGATCCTCCCACAGGGACAGTTATAAAGATACAGAGTTTTTGTCCTAAAGTTGACATTGATGGAGCTGACCAAACGAGATTGTATCTGTCAGAAATCACTTTGCTGATTTATACATTGCACACTACGAGCCAAAACCGTTTCTGAATTTGAGTGTACGGCAGCTTCTGCTGATCGCCAATGAAATCTGCTGCCAAGACTAAATGGTTAAAGAGTCAGCAGAACCAACTTCCAGTAGCTGTTTTTACAGTTACACCTATTAGTTGCTTATTAGCATGCATATTACTAGACCATTAGCCATTTATAAGTACTAATTAAGCTCAAACTAATGCCTTATTCTACATCTCTAATCCTACCCAATACCTAAACTAACTACCTTACTAACTACTAATAAGCAGCAAATTAAGAGTTTATTGAGGGAAAAATCATAGTTAGTAGTGTAGTTAATAAGTGTTACCTATTCTAAAGTGTTAGTATTATGTTTGTTTTTTGTTCCATCAACAGACATCTATAGCTTCTACTCAGATACCCCCATTAATTAAACAAACATTGATAATATCAGCACAAACACGTTTTTTTTTCACATTTTTTCAATTTTAAAAATAAAATTATAAAATATGTATCTTTAATCATTTTTAGTATATTGGTATATTTTGATATATTGCCAATTTTCTTCAAAATGAGGGGTTTTGCTTTGGAAAACAAATCCAAATGGGTTCAAATTGATCTAAATTATACAATTCGGATCATTTTTAACCAAGTTGGATTTTTTTCCTAAGCAAAAACTGAATTCTGAGTTCATGTAATATAATTTTGTTTATGCTACTGGAAAAAATCCAATGGTGTAAATGAATTTGAATCAGTTCTAATATTTTATTTTATTAATATATAGCGTAATTTAAATGCTTTTTTGCTGTGTGTGTAAATCATTCATAAATACATTTATAAATGATCATACTGAAATGAATGCAGCACTCTGCACATGAATGTTTTTAGAAGCAGCAGAAAATCCTGCTGTTGGAATAAGGCTCAGTGTACATGGACTTTGCTAGGCAACATAACATCATGTGTTGTCATCAGACAGTTTTAGCCAGTGTGTATCAGTCGGAGGTGTTACACATTGTTAGCAAGCGTGAATGATGTGACTAAATTACGGTGTAGATGTTTGCACCTACTGACGTACATTTTGAACGTTCAACACCGTTGAACATGGACGAAGCACCCATTTGGCTGTGCAGAAATATAATTGTACCGTTTCTCCACCCGACCTCCCGACGGCGCTTCTCCTTTGATGCTGGTGACGGTTCCGCCGGTCGCACAGCCATAGGTTGTTTTCTTTTTAGATGAAATTTCATGCTGTTTCATTTTAACTAGCTTCTTTGGCTTGAATTAGCTTAGGAAAATGTTGCTGTAAGCAAAGAGCCAAATTCTGCACCGCTAAGAGCCCGTCACGGCAGGCCGAAGGAAACAGCCTGATAGCAGCGGCCGTAACGTATAGACCTCCCCCACAAAACAAACAAGCACATGCCAGAGCAACGTTTCCTGATTACAAGCTGCACTGTGCTCCCATAACGCCTGCTACGATCCCATTTATTTGCTTTGATTTACTGAAAGTGTTCAATTCTAGGATTTTGTCTTGTGAAACACTGTGATCTGACGCTTGCTCTCCTGTCTGCGCTCTCTCCTGCAGCTCTACGGCTACTGCTATCAGGATAACAACGATATAAAGGACACGGTGACGGCCATCACGGAGCTGGGCAGCCCTCTGGAGATGATCCAGCTGCTGCAGACGCCCTGGGAGGAGAGATTCAGGGTGAGTCACTGCTCATATCACACATTCCATCTCCTGCCTGTCTGGAGCTCCGGGGAGAAACACGGGCCTTCAATTAACCTTATCAATGTGAACAACTGCCTACAAATTGAGTCCCTGATTTTTCCAACATTACCATAATGAAGGAATTAAAGGTTGCTGTCAATTAAAGATGATTCACGATGTTGTAATAAATGGGGCTTAAAAGTTTTATAAATCTGATTATTTCTTAAACCTAGAAATAAATAGGTTTTTGAATTCTGAAAAAAAAAAAAAAATGTAAACAAATATATACATGTGGTTATTTTGGGGTCTCTTAACTAGTTGCTTATTGTATATTACTAGAATATTACATTTGTTTAGTAGCAATTAAGCTCATATTAATGCCTAATCCCAAACTTAACAACTACCCCACTAACAGCAAATTGAGAATTTACTGAGGAATAATACTTAATAAGTGTTCCCTATTCTAAATTACATTTTTAGTAGAAGATGAATGCTATTTTCAACGTAAGGATTATTCATGACTTTGCAAAATATTGTATACAATAATAAAAGTATGTAACCTAATGAACATCTGATTGATTTCTAGATTTTTTTATCCATTTGAACCTAGAAATAAACAGAACATTTAAGTAATAAAAAAAATAAATGAATGAAAATGAATTAAAGTAATTGAGAATTTGAGATTATTATAGCTATACAAAATGGCCTGAAAGTCTGAAATTATACTGAAAATTTGATTGAATGATTAATTAATTGATTGATTTTTTTACTTCTCGGAAATAAGAAAAAAGTTTTAATTTCGAATTTTCGAATTTTGAAGAAAAAAATACCTTTTTTTCATTCAACTTATTAAAAGACTTAAAGGTTGTAGTGAATAAAAGTTTATTTATGGCAATGGGACCACAGTGTCTAAAGCCACATTGACATCTTATTTTTACATTTTATTTAGACATAAATAGAATGTTTTAGAGTTTTGTGCAAACACACATCATGTTTTTTTTATCAACTTGTCATGGACATTAAGCTGATAATGTAATTTGTGGCGGGAAAAAATTACATTTGGACCCCGCTTATTATTATATAATTTTTGAGAAAGATGAATAGATTGTGAGAGGCTCAAAGATACATCTCATTTCCCCCGAATAAACAGAGGAACCAAATTACATTAATTTCATAAAATTACTACCATTTCATAAAGCACTATATAAACAGTTTTAATGACTTCAACCCAGTCAGCCAACCTCTAACTATGTTTTCTGTGAAGCCCCGGGACAGCGGTTCATGCTTTTGCCTCCTACCCAGTGCTCATGTGGGTAATAAATGTGACATATCCTCTTCTCTCTACCCCTAATAACTCCTTCGACAGTGTTTCTCTATAATAAAACACTTAACAAAAAAGGGTCCACACAGGTCGGACACTCCACTCTTCTGTAGAGCTGACTGTGTGGGACGTCCTGCACTCTGCTCTCTCTGAGCTGGCCTGATAGACTCGTCTGATCTCGGCTCGGCTATCGCAGTGGCAGCCTCCTGTAATGATTTGCTAGGGCTTCCTGTGTGCCGAGGATGAAGCTGAATGAAGTCCCAATGAGCCCTTCCTCTGATAACAGACAGCTGTTGACATGAACGTACATTAAAAAAGACGTACGATAATCTATCAGCATGTGTAATGCTTTCGCATATATGTATATTTATATTAGTATGTTTGGTAACACTTCAGAATAGGGGTCCAAAATAATGCATTAGTTAAGCATTAATTAATGGTTATTTGTTCACAATTAAGCATTAGTTGAGCAAAAACACACTAGTAATTAATGATTCAAATGTTAGGTTAATCATTAATTAGTAGTGTGTATTTGCTCAACTAATGATTAATTGTGAACAAATTAACCATTAATTAATGCTTAACTAATGCATTATTTTGGACCCCTATTCTGAAGTGTTACCGTATGTTTATATTATGTGATTATAAACCAATCGAGACTAAAGCTAAAGCCACCCCCATGTGTATTTTACTGGCCTCTGACACTGATTCACAAACACAGATCAACTCACTCGCTGCACAAAAGCGAAGGCACTCGGTAAACGTTCATGCTTTGATAGAGAACGCAGCACACTCGTCTACATGTCAACACAGCGCTGTACAGTTCAGCAGAACAATTTATCACTCCGCTTTACTTTCAATAGACGTTCAGCATAACCAGTTCCAGTCTGTGGCAGCCTTTCCATTTCCATAACTCATAGCTACCATATTATTCAGAAAAATATATTTATTAGGCTCATAATCCAGAGCGATATTTCAGTAATACTGAATGAATTTCCATACTAGAACAATGAAACCCTTTTAATGAGAATAAGACAAGTGTCTTTCTGTCCATGCTGTCGGTTTTCTCATGGTTTTGATTGACTGGCTTCCTCCTCTCTACTCTTTCTATTTTTAGACATTTTATGGATTCCTTTGTATAATTTACACAACTGTGAGAAAGTAGCTTACTAGTGTACTTCATTATGCTACATTGTGGGATCAAAATATCCCTACAAGGATAGTAAAACCGGAAATTTTGACATTGTGGGGACGGCAGTAAAATAAAAAACAGTAATGAATGTTTATCTGAAGTGCAAGTTTTAGGGTTAGGGGATAGAAAATTGTGTCTGGGCATTATAAAAGTAATAGAGGTCTATGAAAAGTTCCCACAATTCACAGAAACAAAGGTGTGTTTATGTTTGTGTGTTTGAGAGACAGTGAGTGAATTGTTGCTTCAGGTAGAGTTCAGATTGATTTTCAGTCATTTCTTTGGCAAAATCTGTTCAGTTTTCACTTTTGGATGAACTGTTTCTTTAAATAATTTAATTAGCATCCAAAATATCTACACTGGAGGTCATATGTGAACTCAACACCACAAGACTTTCTATTAGTGATGAATAAGCCTAATAAGTTCTCATTTGTAAGTGTGGAAACTGGACATTTTTCCACTTAAACACCTATATATGAGAGATGTTAATGTATTTCAGAGATCCAGTCATATGCTGTATCCGAAATCACTCATTAATTCACTCATTCCCTCATAATATCAGGTGAAGCGGTTCACTATATGGGTACGGGAGAGCTGACTGAGAGCAGACTGAAGCTTTTCCAAATGCCGATTTCCTGCCTTTATTTGCTGTTCAGACTCCAAACAATGCTTTTGAGACAGATCCGCCCCGAAATCTGATTTGCTGTTGCGCTCATTCCACATGCGTTAATAAATGCTAATGCGTCCTGTCTCTTTAAGACCGTCCCCTACAGACACACTTCCCGAGCGCTGCTGGGCTCTTTTTCTCTCTATGCATGTGGAACTAAATAGAAACACCCCAGCAATGCTTTTAGCAACATTTGAATTGCGTATGAGGCACTAATAGACTCTGGGGAGACTGTCGAATCCGTTGACTTCCAAACAGCTCATTTAGGTCCAAAGTCATTTCCTCTATGCGCTGACGAAGACTTTTATGCTCTCTACACAACACGGGCCTGGGAGCCACGACACACCCGTTCACACACCAGCTCAACCAAATACATGACAAACAAGCAAACGTTCACACGCTTGCATTGGTGTACCGATGAGGGGAGGGGGGAATGCTTGGTGCATTTTTCAGGAAACCAAATCTGTTGGGGTATTTTAGACGGCCTCGCCTCCCTTACAATGGCTTCCTCAATGGTTTTACCAAATCTGCCCACGTTAAGCAAGACAGCAACCCGCACACAGTGTGAGGGGGCTGACCTTTCCCAGTAGTTGCTAATCCGGAGTGTATTAAAAGCAGCTTTTGTCTGTTGTGAAAGGCATGGGCAGTGTCTCCTCCACCCCCTCATCTCCTCTCTGTTTGCTTCTCTTTTATGTTCTCCTCTCCTTCCTTCGGTTGCGTTCACTCCTCTTTGCGTCTCCGTCCACTTCTTCTTTCCCAGCGGCTGTCTAATCCTCTGAACTCTGCCCTTGAGAGCGTGGTAGATGTAGGTGTTGCTTGAATGCGAGGTGTCACCAGCTGCCAGAGCTTCAGCCTCGCTCCTCGTACCCTCACACACAATAAGAGGGCTAATCCTCAAGGAACACACTTGTGGGCTCGCAGACATGCACTGCACAATGAGGCTCACACACTCAAGCGGCTGTGTGCTTCAGGTCCTTGCAGGCAGTCGCGGGTTTACCCAGTTTGACAGGGTATACCTGGTGGTCTTAAACCAGGAACCAGGCATAGTTCAATTTATTAGCGCTCAATGCAGTGGCTTACCCTAAACCTAACTTGATGGAAACCCTACATGTTTTGGTTACACAGCATATTTTACTTATTAATTAACAATTAATCATTGTTATTCATATGTGTTCATATTATTGTATGTAAATCTCTCCCAACCGCTACTTTGGACAGCTTGTGATGGCATGCAATACTATAGTAATTAATTAGTTACTCATTTTAAAAATGTTCCATATAAATGTACCACGATACGACTATTTAAAAACTCAAAAAAAATGTGCAAAAAAAAAAAAATGCTGAGAGAATTGCCTTTAAAGTAGTCCAAATGAAGTCCTAAGCAATGCATATTACTAATAAAAAATAGGTTTTGATAGAATCAATCATTTAAACCCATAAAATGTATTGTTGAGTATTGCTACAAATATTCAAATGCTACTGATTTTGTGGTTCCGTGTCACTTACTTACTTTATTTATTTTTATGCTTGCATATATGCTTGTTTGTTCATTTTCCATCATCTAACAGTCCTATAGGGTTTACAGTATGTTAATAATTCAGCAACATTGTCAAATGTAATCTTAAGTATGTACATATAAATAAATATACGTTTTTCTACTGTTTATTAAAATGGAACGATGTCTGTATTAGAATTTGAAACACTTTTAGATTTTAATGTTCAAGTTTAAATGTATGTACATGTAATAATCTAGAACATTTTCATTGGCCGTTATGCATAACATGAAAATAATTGCAGGCTTATCAGTATCCACAATAATTATAATATTTGTGCATTTCTACACAGATCTACAAAAAATTAGATAATGTGGCCACAAATTAGAAAATTGTTCCCACAACTTGTTATGTAGTTGTATTTAAATAGTGGCCACACTGTACTAATTTGCTGCCTTGTTTTAATTTAGCTCAATCATAGCCATGTTTTTTTCTGTGTGTGTTTGCTAGGGTTATTATGAACTCTCCATATGTTTCATAATACAAGACAATAGACAGAACAACAGTAGCTTTCCATACTAACTTTATTGCGTGTCTCTGTAGATCTGTCTGAGTCTGATGAGGCTGCTGCATTATTTGGCTCATTCTCCACTCGGGTCCGTCACCCTGCTGGACTTCAGACCGCGGCAGTTCGTCCTGGTCGGGGGAGTGTTGAAGGTGACCGACCTGGACGACGCCAGTGTTGAGGAGACGCCTTGCTCCCCGTCTTCTCCTTCAGACTGTCTCATGGAGTTCCCTGCCCGTAACTTCACCCTCCCCTGCCACAAGGACCGCTGCGAGGGCATCAATGAAAAGAGAAACCTCTACAATGCTTACAGGTGCGCGTTCAAAACCTGAAATCTGTCCAAACTTGTGCTTTATTTGTGAGATGTTGACAGTTTTTTTGTTCATTTTCCCAGATTTTTCTTTACCTACCTGTTACCTCACAGTGCCCCCTCAGCACTGAGACCCCTCCTAGACAAAATCGTCAACTCTACAGGTGAGCGTGATATCATTTAGATCTTCTGTTATTTCTGCTGAAAACAATTTGTGTAGTAACTGGTCTATCAGCTCTAACCAAATCCTGCAGATGATAGTGTAACTGATCAGCTATCTAAGCCAGCTTGGACCAATAATGACCATAAATGACCATGCAAAACCCACATACAGTACCGGAAGCTTGTTTAACTTCAGGGCTTGACAATGCTTCACTCAAAGGAGCTTCACGATGAGTAGAGCCTTTTTGTCTGAAGGGTTCCATAAAGAAACTTTAACAGCTGAAAAACCTTTCTGACAGTTGAAGCGTTTCTTTAAAACCTAGTGTACTTAGTGTACTTCATATTAATATGTGTTATTAAAGAAAAACATATATTAATTGATGCATTTTCATTTCATCCTATTTTTCAGCTTTTTATGTGCAGCAATGCTTTTTTTTTGTTTGCTCAAACATCCTCTACAAACATTCCTCCTCTTCACATCCCAACATTTCTCTTTCCGTCCCTCCCAGATGCCTTTTGTCTGTGCCCTTAATTCCTTTCCTCATGTGCTCTATCGTCGTGGCATGTCAGATAGCGTTAGAAATCTGTTTTTCTGGGACACAACAGTCCGTGAAGCCGCGGGTAGCGTGGGTGGCCCGGCCTCGATCCTATCTTTCTCTCCCAGTGTCACGAAACGCCCACTTCAGCATCGCTATGTAGGCATGTTTTCTTAATGACACAATGTAAAGCGTTATAAGTTGTTTATGCTGTGTGAATGTGTTTCAGGGGAGCTGATATGGGGCACAGACGAAACTCTGGTTCACCTCGAAAAAGTGCTGGATATCTACAGGAACGGACTTTACCTCAAGAATAACACACAGACACACAAAACAGGTGAGTGACCTGCACAGATACCAGTATACCTTGACCTTTGACATTACTGAACACACTCAAATGCTCATTTAGAAAGACATACAGAGTCTCATATACAATTTTTACTCTGAAAATTATGCTGCCTTTTAAGATACATTTTAAATGTACCTTGGCAAATGAACTGTTTATAAGCAAAATAATAATTTTTACACATATTCAGAAAACAATACCGAATATCTTAAGGAACTTTGCTTCTCATGTAAAAACATATTGATTTAAGAATATTTCAATATTTGTACATGAAAACAAGATGCTACATGCTAAGAACATAAGTCGTTTGTACAGTGATATATAACCACTACAAACTTTCTTCTTTCACGATTCTTTAATTGACATGCACTAAACTCAAAGAGCCGGACACAAGGAAAACCCTCTGTTTCCTATTTGTAATTGTGGTGATGTTTATCTGTTCATCTCCTAAATGCAATCATACTGAACTGACAGGGCAGCAGCAGAATCCTGGCAGTGAATGGGTTTCCTCAAACCTCCCCGGTATTAAACAGTCAGCGTGGAGAGAGAGGGGGTGATTTTATGTGTGCATGTGAGGAGATTTAGAAGATTAGAGTTTATATAACTGGTGAGGAGAGGGGCTGACGGACAAAACAGCAGTCTCAGCGCTGAGAAACACCTCAGCCCTCTCCAAATCGCTCCACCCATGGTTTTACCATTTTGTCCTTATTCTCTTTTTCTTTCTTTGCTATCTTTCCTGCTCTTCTCTATGCTTCATTGGCAGTCTATAGCAGACAAACCTGTTGACTGATGAGCAAGTGAGGGCCGTCTTCTCCAGAACCTTTTAACTCTTTCCTCTCTCACTGCTCCATAATCTTTTGCCATAATGCTTCATACCAAGTTTGTAAAATGCTGTAATTTTCATGATTTATTTGTAGACCAGTTCAGTGTTTTTTTTCTTGACAAAAAGCCGTTTAGTACTACTTTTATGAGAATGGTTAACATTCAGTATCAACCTATCACCTCGGACTCCAGAGGGTTAATAGTGTGGTGAAAGTAACTAGTTGTAATGTCACAATAACAACTGTGCTGATATTCACAGTACAATATAATACAAAACCACCCTTATGTATAGAACATAATTAAAAACAGGTTGACAGTGTGTTTGCAGATCAATAAAACAATAACTACGTTCAAACTAAATTTAGACATTCTCAGTTTTAAGTAAATGTGTAAAATACACTGATAACTAGCATTAAGAAGTCTGTATGATAATATATATATATATTTTTTTTTTCATTTTTGCAAGGATATAGTAAATTGATATGACAGTAAATATAATATTTCTAATGCAACACAACATTTCTGTTTTGTACACATCTTATTTGCCATGATTAAACTGAATTTATTTAAATTGGCTTTTAGTTTTGGAATCAGCCATTAAATAACTCATTCATATTCATGTCCTCGCCTTCATCTCTCATCTAGTCCAGTGTACACTATATTGACCAAACACCTCTCTGCAGTGCTTGGTGTTGTCTGGACACAGACAGGGCTTCACTGTGGAATTCACTCCTGCCCAACACACATTAAAAGCCCAGCATGCCTCTGGCCCACTACATCACCTCCTCCCTCATTTCTCCTCCGTCTTACAGGAACATTCAAAGACAGCAAGAGCTCCATAAAGCAGTAATTAGGGCAATAAAGAGTCTAATAGTTGCTCTTATTTACTGGCTTGTAGCTCCATTAGTTGCCACGTGCGGCTCTCGCTCTCCTCGATCCCACCGTGCTCACTCATCAGAAAGACCTCATCGAGGGCAGCTCGCCCAGTGACCTTCATTCA
Organism: Enteromius fasciolatus; assembly: GCA_032361145.1. NCBI lineage: Eukaryota > Metazoa > Chordata > Actinopteri > Cypriniformes > Cyprinidae > Enteromius > Enteromius fasciolatus. The sequence goes on along the minus strand of JAUMHR010000063.1, from coordinate 3,677,719 downwards.
GAGCTGAGGAGAAATAGTGAATAACGTCAGTAAAGCCAATCCAGACATATCCCTGAAGAGCCAGAGAGGGAAAATTCAGAGACTCAGAGATTCCGACATTTATAGCCTAGTATTCGAGACATTTGTAGCGCACAGTTAACTTGTGTCTTTTAAAGGCTGTTCTCCTTTTATCAGACCCTTTCTCACAGTCTTGCAAATGAGGCCTTGAGTTTACGTAATGTCCTTCTCAGACGGCGTAAAACCAAGAAAAACTCCATTCGAGATGCTTTCCAGAACTAGCAATGCAGTAGTACCGTATTGACAGCTCTCTAAGTTGATACATCCTATCCGCAAAGTGAACTACCCTGGGATCGTTTTTCGTAAAAGCGTACCAATACATGACCACATTGTCAGCATTTTTGCCAAAGGCATGCGGTCTATGACAATGTATCCATCGCCATCCCACTTCCAAACTGCACACTGTAAAAGAGCCGCATATGGATTGTGAAAACGCAAGACTGGCTGTATTTCAGCGCGGTTGACCGGCGGTTGTCATGTAATCAAAGCTGTCCTTCAACGGTCTGTAACGATCATATTAATGGTGCATCAGAAGAACGACACACAAAAAATACTGTCAACAACTCAGTTTGATGATAGTGGATGAGTATGCGATGCAGGTTTGCTTGCTGGGTCTTGTTACGATGTGCTAGCGAAGGGCTGCGTTCAGACACTTTAAGATAAGTGAAGTTCCTTTAAGTAGTCAGCATGCAGACCATGCTAACTATTTAAAGGTGGCATATTGTGAAAATCCGACTTTTTCCAAGCTTAAGTGCTATAAGCGGGTCCCTGAGGCGTCTACCAACCCCCAAAATGTGGAAAAATAACAACCCAGTACATTTCTTGTAAGCCTTTCTCTGCAAGCGTGTGAAAAAATGAGCCACTCTGATTTCACATCCCCCTTTGACACAGAAGGGGGATCTTATTATAATATCACCACCCCTTAATCTGCATGTTTCCAGCCACAGAGCTGCTGTTTTTGCAAATGACAACGGTACAACATTTTTAACGCCATGGCGAAAGTCATGCTAAAGAGCATGCTAGCTTTCTGTTGTTGGCACAGACAACACAGTTTCACAACCAATTTGTACGCATTCACACGAGGTGCCAAATTTGTGAAAATTCGATTTCGTATTTGTCTGAACTCCAGTGATGGGTTTAGGGGCGGGGTTACATGTAAGTAATTCAAACAAATTCATGCAAATTGGCAACTCATAAAATGCGTACGATTTAGCTAAAATTGTTTGAGTTTGCCACCTCATAAAATATGTACGAATTGCTGTAAGACTGGGCTGGACAAACAGAGTATTTGACAGTTTAAGCGCAATAAGACAAAAAAGAGAACTAAGCCCTGTTTACACTTTTTCATTTTAAAATGAAATGCATAACTTTTGCTACAGTTACGCCATTTGTACTACGTCATTTTCGAGACTTTAGACCCTGTTTTAGTTTAAAGACTCGAGGGTTGGTTCTTCGGATGTTTGTGCTGAAAAAAACCCAGATACCAGCAGTTTAAACTTTACGGTTTTAAACGTATGATTTCAATGTCATAGAAATGATAAACAAAACCAACAGAGTATCTGAGGAATGAGTTGTAAAGGCATAGCCCTATTCTGAAAAAGGAGACAGGGACAGTAGCTCATTTGCATTTAAAGATACATCCACGAAAACAGGCATTTTTTAAAATTATATAATAAATGACCTTTGGGGTATTGTACAATACATTATGTATGTTACATCTCATAAAACTGGCATAATAAGTCTTCTTTATATGATATTCATTGAATATCATATTTTTTTGCAACGCTTTGTACAGTACAGTGTCAAAGCAGTTTCACAGCAGAATCAATTATGGAAATAATATTCTGCTGTGAAAGACAATAGTGTCATTATTTCACCCAAAGTCAGTTTTTTCAGTTCTCAGAAATGTAACCGTGTAGTGAATTTTTACCAAAGTATGCCTTTCAGAAAATATTTGCTGTATAATGTGCCCCTTTCACACACACTTTTCAGATTGTCCCTACTCGCCAGTTTTTATCAAATCGAGCTGCTCGCAGCTGTTAAAATTCATACGGGTTGCAACATATATTCTTTGGCTCATCTGAGAGAGAACAGCTGCCCCTTTTCAGTAATGTAATGTCATACGTTCAGTATTACAAACAAGATTTTGTGTTAATATGAATCACGTCTTGTAATGTTGACTTGATACAACACGACCGAGATGAGAAACAGACAGCTGACAAAAAACACACATTACAGGTCTGGCCATCTTAGCTGCTGTGAGGAGAATGTTGGCAGCGTTACAGTGGTCTGTTCCTCACACATCTCTTCTCATTAGTTACTCTTGACATATACTGAACTCATGACTCTACCGTCCACTTCAGTGTAATATCATACTGTTTCGTAACAGACGTGACAATATAATGGGCTATTGATTAGGATGTGTCTCTTTTCACTCCACTTTGTTCTGCTGTATATTATCTAATATTATACTGGTTATGATTGCGACAGTATTTTTAAGTGTGACAGACAAATTACTGGTCAGGACATGCTGGTAGGAACTATGTATTGCAACAATATAATCGTCATAATGAAATACATCATGCACCATAACTTAAAAACTGGTAGTGTCATTACAGTAATGCTATAATGATACTATGTAACATTTTTAATGGAATGCCCATTGTTCAACTTTGTATTCTCTGTAGGGTCACAAAGAACCTAGAGCTCATGTACTGTAGTATTATATTTTTATAATTATACAAATATTAATATGTTAGTAATATATACAAATTTTAACGTTATTACATTATGGTAGTATTTATTTATATGCTTGTTTGTTTTGCTGTATTTGTTTGTTCTTTGCTGTGTTTTATTGCCTTTATGCTAATTTAAATAAAACAGTTTAAGTAAAAATATACAGTTTTTTAGTAAATAGGAAATGCAATACAATGCAGTTGAATTAAATACAACTAAATCAAAAGTAAACTGTCCAAATACATTATGTTAAGAAGAAAAAACTTTACTGCAGAAAATTTTACTGCAGACTTTTTTTTATTATTATTATTTTATACGTATGAAATGTTATCTGGGTTTCTAAGCAGGATTTGTTTCTTTAAGTCAGAGATGTACCTTTGAAGACCTGACAGCGCTGTGATAATGACAGAATGAGAGAGACGGGGCAGATGAATGCGTGGGTGGGACAAATGGGAGGGACATTGTTAGTTTAGTTTTCTTTTGGTCGTCACTCCTCACATCGCCCTCTATTTATCAGCCTTTCTCTTTTTTATCAGCTTGGCCTTCCCCTGACTGTGACGGAGGCATTTATTGCAGTCGGGGTCGTGTTGAGTGGCTTTCAAAGTGTGTGTATGAGTGAGTTACTGAGGAAGCAAAAGATAAAGGCAGAATCAGAAGACACATGTCGAACTCTGACTAACAACAGCCTGAAGACTCCCCTCATCAAAGAACAAGACAGCCCCTGTGTTAACACAATGACGGAGATTGTTTCACTGCGGGTTAACATCCTAAACACAAAGATATAGTTTTTCTCTGCTTTTCTTGGACAGTTGTTATGCGTTTGATTTATTGAGCAGCGTGTGTCAGTGCTGTAATGGGAGCTGTCAGTTAGGCTAGAAAAGCATTGAACACGAAAGATTTACATTCAGAACAGTAGCAATGCAATGAAATGAAATAAATGGAATTTTGCTCATCTTTATTACTTTATCATTCATTAGATAATAAAGAATTCATGTCTAATTCTTCTATTCGTTTTTTGACAGAATACAAACGTGTGTCAGATGCCTCGATAGCAGCGGAAAACTACCGCTGCTGGCCGTCCTATCAGCATGACGGATGCCTGCTGTCAGTCTTCAGCGTCGATGAAGCTATTGACGTGTGTGAGAGCCACGCCCAATGCCGGGCCTTCGTTATGACCAATCACAGCACATGGACAGGTAACGTGAGAAAATCATGTTTAGAAAAAGCAAACACTTAAACATAACCATCTTGCTAGCATCAAACTATAAAATGCAATTGTGAATTTAGTTGGCGCTGTTTATGTTACAGTAATGTTACGGCCTATGTAGAGTGTTTCACTTAGTTATATGCCGTAGGGACAGCTGCCTGTGTAGACTATAGAAAGCATGGCAGCTCACTAGGTTTTGGAACAGAGCCACTGTAGTGTGCCACAGGAACAAACTGTAGTGTGTCGTAATGTTAATGTTAATGTGTGAATGCACATACTTTGGTGGGGGCAGTCGTGGCCTAATGGATAGGGAAAGGTTTGGGTTCGAGTACCAAGTCCGGCAGGGATTGTGGGTTGGGTAAGTGAATAAGCAGTTTTCCCTCCACCGGTGAGACCCTTGAGCAAGGCACCATTCCCCCAACTGCTCCCCGGGCGCCGCAGCAATGGCTGTCCACTGCTCCGGGTGTGTGTTCACGGTGTTTGTGTGCATGGTTGTTCACTTCTCACTGCTGTGTGTGTGTGCACTTGGATGGGTTAAATGCAGAGCACAGATTCCTAGTATGGGAAACCATACCTGGCCACATGTCATGTTCTCGGTAAATGATAAATGTCGTCCTGATAAGAGCTCTAACTGCCGTGACTGTCCTCTCCTCACACCTCGCTCCCATTCTTCTCTTCTCTGAGCATCACACACAACAAAAGCATGTAGACCAGCAACCCCAATATGAGCCAGAGATCTGTTCTATTTAATAGCTCAGAAGATGCTCTTTCAAAGAGATGTTTGCAAGATATTTCAACTAAAGGGTCACAAATGAGACCATGGCTGACATATTGAAGAAGCATAGTGCATAGTAGACAGCATTTCTCTGAACATTTGTTTTGAAAGAACTAGATGAGTTCCAATTGAAATCACTGACTTTTGTTTAAAGCATGTTTTCCTCCAATCTAAAGAGTGGTGATATCTAATGAAACCCTTGAGGAGATTATTGGGTAATTTTGTCTGGAGAACATCTAAGATGGAGGTCCCCGTTCCATAAACTCATTGTTAAATGGGAATAAGATATTTAAATATTGAAGGGATTTTGTCAGCAATTGCTTGCTGTTGTTCATAAAACCTACAGTTTTGTGGCTCAAATGTATCCATGGCTTGGTAGGAGCTAGATAGGTGTTATTAAGTTGCGAAATTGTAAGAATTCGCTGACCTTCAGTAAATGTGTCCAATGTTGTAGATCCTCAGCCCCCATATTTCTATTTCTCCCATTTCCTGTTTCTCACATCCTGTCCATCCCATTTGTCCTGCCTTCCGTCTGCTGCTCTGTAGCAGGAAATGGCCGTTCTTTCTCACAGCTTGTTTCACACTGCTTGCTCTCTGCAGGTCATCAGCTAGCGCTCTTCAAAACCGGAGCAGCCAGCATGACCGCGGCTCCAGGTAAAGTCACGTACCTACGACTGGGGGCAGCTGAGAGCTGAGATGAGAGAGACATCACTCAGACATCATCGGTATCTCCAGATCATCTGCTTCGGAAGACGCTCGTGTTCTGTCGTTCCTGAGGGCATGCTGCTCAGGATTCTGAAGGACGGTCAAAAGAGAAAAAACCTTTCAGGAAGTCAGAGACTCACTCAGGCAGAGGTCAGCTGTCAGCTATGTCCAGTAATGTCTCTCTGAACCTGGGATTGGACTGTGAATGTGTTTGTGTACCTGGCAGAGATGCGGAGAGGCCGTTTGTGCTTGTGCCTGTGTGTAGAAATGAGATCACATGTCATTCTTTCTTTCTTTCTCTCAATCTGTCATTGATTCTCTTTCTGTTTCTGCCCAAACAGTATCCTCCTTTATTTGCTCTGATATTCAGCACTTTTTTCATCCCGTGAAACAGGGTCTATTTGTTAAGCTTTTAAAAGCTTTCGCTTTGATTTTTGAGATCTTTTTAAATATTTGCTCACGTAAAACAAATTCGTCTGACATTGATTCTAGATGTTCTCTTAGACCGGTCTAAACAAGTCATTTATTGGTTTAACAAAACCAACGCCTCTTCTAAATTATGAAATCATTTTGAACAAGTTTGTTGAACACACAAACAGATCAGCAGCAAATCTGGAAATATCTATTAAATTGTCATTAAAGCTTTTCATGTTGATTATTTTCAGTGGCAGTATGTAATGACAGATGTGAGAGGTTAGTTGTGGTATGTCATTGTTCGATTGTGGTGGATGGTGGTTAGTCAGCCAATCCTCTTTTGGTGTGATAAAGTTTCCCAAGGAAATGTCATGTCAGTCTATTACTTGACAGGTGAAGGAGTTCAAGAGTTTTCTGCTTTCAGCGAAAGCACTGAGATGTACATGTTTTCTAATGAGTCTTACGATTGTGTTGTATATGAGAGTGATATTTTTATATTGAAATATAAAGTCACCAGACATAAAAATGTGTCCTGCTCATTTTTGTGAATGGTTAATATTTGTATGGTCAGAGGGTAATAAAAAACTGAAAAATTACAGTTTGAACTTGGAAATTTTTTAATAATAACAGTAAAAAAAAAAAAGTCTATGGGTAAAAAATATTAAAGGGCTATATGTGTGTGTGTATATTTATATAGATAGATATATAGATATGTCTTACACTAACCAAAAGTTTAGGGTCAGTAAGATTTTTTTTTAATTTCTTTAGAAATTTGTACTTATTAGGAGATTTAAAGTTTACTTCAGATAAACTTCAGATAATAGCTGTTCTTTTGAACTTATTATTAAAAACTATTACCACAGAATAATACGATATCACATATCACAATTACTGATATCAAACATTTCAACATTTGCGCATGATTCCAATTGTTTATATATATATGGCAAGGCAGCGGCCTCGATGGCCAATCATCGACTTTCCCCATCTCTTCAGTGCCGCCCTTCACCAGGCTCCTGACAGGAGTGGGCGGATGCGAGGAGGGGCGCAGGACTGGACAGGTCTGGTGGCGTGTGATGAGGCGCACCTGGACCTAATGGTGCCTCATCACCGCCGCCATTAAAGGATCAAGCGCGCTTCTCCTCGGGAGACCGGTCTCTTCCCCTGTGCATGCACAATGGTGTCCTCGTGGATCCTGGAAGGGTGCAGAGGAGGAGTCGCTGTGAGCCGTCAAGAGAGCTCCACCCGGAAGCGAGCTGCCCCGAAGGACGCGAGCCGTGGAAGAGGCAGAGCCGCGAGGAATGCAAGCCCCCTAAAGCGCGAGCCAGAGTCGAAGGCAAAGAAGCCGCAAGAGAGAGGTGAAACGAGGTGAAGGCGCACAGAGAGCAGCTGGAGAAAGAAACTCTTGCCAGGACCCCCTTCCTGTCTGCGCTTCCTTTCCCTCACCGTACGCAAGCAGCACAACGAGGACACCAGTTCCCCTTTTATTTTTGAACACTTAATTTCCCCTGGACACTTTATTTTCTGTATTTACTTAATAAAAAGCCTCTCCGAGGCGTGATGTCGCTCCCACTGTGTCTGTCGTTGGCTCGATCACGTGACATCTGGTGGAGAATGCGGGCAAGGCGGAGCCAACCAGCACA
>JAUMHR010000063.1:3561833-3583413 GCA_032361145.1 Enteromius fasciolatus | reverse complement strand
TATGGAGCAAATTAAAAATAAGAATGGAGAAGAGAAATAATATTGCAGTAAATCAGATGGAAATCTATAGCTTTTGACATTGCAAAAGTCTTTACCAACTCAAGTGCAAGCTTGCATGATCTGTGCCTTCCCACTTTATCACTGCTGTTAAAATGAAGAATCTTTGGAAACATGCCCTTGAAAATGTTTTTTCTTTTGTCTGGCCTAAGTGGGTGTCATGATGAGTCACAAGTAAAGAGTTCTGGTTGAAGCACAGAGATTTTCAGCGCTTTCACAACACCGTTTTTGAACATTTAGTGCAGAGTTCATTTACTTAAATGCTGTGTCATCTTATTTATAGATTCCTGAAATTAGTCTCACCTTGTTAGACTATGCTAGACTCTGTTAGACTATTGTTAGACTCTATGCTAGAGTTTATTTGAAAATAAATAAATTAATAAATTAATAAAAAAAAAATATATATATATATTTAGGTTTAAAAAAATCATGTTTGTAATTAAGTTATCTTGTTTTTTTCATATATATATATATATATATATACATATATATATATATATATATATATATATATTACTTAATCAAAATAACACAACTGCAGTTTGATTGAAATGCACAATGAAAAAACATGACTTTTAAAAATTGTTGAAAACTGAGTTAAAAAAAAAACCCTTAACAAAATAAGGACTTATTTCCAGCTTATTTTGGTTAAAGGAGTCATACAAAGCCAATTTTCCACAAGCTTATATGATTCTTTAGGGCCTTAATGGAAAGTTTGTAATATAGTTTGTTTTCAAATTTCTCAAAGGTAGTGTAAAAAATGCTGATTCCCCCTGTCAGAAACAGCTCTTTAGAAATCACTCTGTTCTGTGTACTTCCCCTTTAAATCCTCCCGAGCTCCGCTGACCTCGCCCCTCTTTTCCGAGGTGCTCTCAGAGGATCTTTTTTTAGCTGTATTCATAGTGAAACTTGCTAATTAGCACATTATTAGGAAATGTCATTTGCAAAGATTCATTAAAAGACATACTCACTGCTTCTGTAGGTGAGGCTGGATCATGAATGCTTCGCGCAACATAAATGCATTTCTGTAGATTAAGGGTGCGTTTCCTTCAGAACCAAACGTAGCGTTAATCCTCCGCGTCTTCAGTCACTCCGATGTCGGGGTAAATGACTACTGCTATGTTCATTCATCTCTGTGTCTCGGTCTGATGAAGGCTCACTCAGGGCAGGTCTGAGGTTCAGTCTGTGTGACACGCTGCTGTCAATCAACTATTGTGGGAGTGGCCTCTGTCTGTGTGACGCCACACCGACATGCATTTGAGAATGGCTTAATTTCAGAAGGGGCAACTTATTTTTATTAAATCAAAAGAAAACTACATGTGGATCTTAATCATTGCAGGGTGGTTGTGTACACACACTCCCAACACACATTTCAGTCCAAACAGCTTGAAAAAGTGCATGTACCACCGGATGACCCCTTTAAGAACTCAATTTTTAGAAAAGACCTATTCATTTTTGACTTATTTGGACTGCTAGTTTTGTGAAGCCAAATCAGGGCGTAACTGCTGATTTGTTGAGCGTTCACAGTTTTATGTGTTACGTGCATCACTTGGTGTTGCATGCGATTCTGAAAGTGACTCTTAGCTCCACAGAGTGACGTGTTGTATTGGTTTAAGATTTGGGTTGGTAGTCACCAGAAGGTTGTGGGCTCAGAGCCCCATGCTTTTTGTGCATGACTCTTAACCCTCTTTTGTTCAAAGCAGACAGCCCCTATAATAAGCAGAGTACTAAATTATTTTTGGATAAAAGTGTCTGCTAAATGACTGCTCACTCAGTCTCATAAACTGCTGGGGTGTTTGATATCGCTACAGCGGTGCATTTTATTGGTGACGTTGTTTCTGGTAAAGCGTTGGGGTGTTCGTGCAGATGCTCTTCTGAAAGTATGAACAGCCCTTCTGCTTTCACCCTTTGCACACTCCGTCTTTCCTGTGCGGCACAGACTGCCTTCCTGCCTTCTCTATTTCAGTGTAATTTCTGTGGGCCTCTGACGAGTCTCTGTTTCCTTTCTCAAGATGACTGTGTCCATCACCAGGCCACGCGACAGCAGGCATGCTGGGACACGGGGAGTGGCACATGCCTTTTGTCTGCACTGCAGTGGAGTTATTTTGCAGGTCTCACTCTGGGATTCTGCCATGTTTGCGTCTATAGTTTAGGCATTTCAGTTTGTGCATATATTTGATTATTGTCAAGAATTGGGCACATGGGTACATTTATAGACCCGGTTGGAATTTGCATGCAGGTCTGTTAAAATGAAACATTGCGCCTTTTACTTGTTTAACACCAGTTATTCGCCTCACCACTTATGTTATGTGTCAGCATTTTGAATTAGTGCATCTGCACAGCTGTGTATGACAGTTTGAGCTGTGTTAAATTTGCCTTAGGGTCTTGAACGTCAACACGCCCAGTTCGACCTGACTAATAACAAAACCAGTTAGTCTACTTTTGAAAAAGTAATTAATAGACCAAAAGTCCACTTTCTCTAAAATGTCCTGTTGTGCAAGTGTGCCTTTACCTTCTAAAATGACATGAATCACTTGAAATGATCTGGAAAATACCTACATGTAAATGTATGTAAGCTCAATAAGGAAATTAATTTGCAGTGGTTGCTTTGCGGTTTGATGCGGCAACCGTCACCTTCAGTGTTGAGATGTGATACATTCTCAGCATAGCAGAACTGCCATGTTTTATCACAATATTTGGGTAAAACCTACACATATATAACACATTCACTCTGTGAAATTGATAGCAATAACAGATTTGTTGGGAAGAAATCTGCATATTTAGTCACAAAATGTGCAATCCGTAATGTTTGTTGAACAAATTTACTAATACATGTGTTGGGCATCTCATATATATTTAATTTCTTTATGCCTAGTGATGGGACAAGCATGTTTAATTGCAATGCTGGGCATTAGGGGGTCCAACTTTTCAATGTTTAATATAGTATTAAACGGTCAAATGGTAAAATTAACTTTTCATGATTATAACCATACTGGTTAAAATACTGTATATACTTCTTTTAGCACCCCTACAGTAAATATCACTTCTTTGACACTTTTAGAAATAAAGCTGTCACTGTGTCACTGGTACCAAATAGGTTCACTTTAAGGACTAATATGTACCTTTAAGGTTTCAAAATGGACCCTTTAGGTACAAACATGTATCTTTTAAAAAGGTACCGCCCCAGCTATTGACAGCTTTTGTACCTTTATTTCTGAAAGGGTATTGTAGATATATTATACATGATATGGTTTATAATGAAAATATATAGAATGATGCCCAAATTTTACATTTCTGTTTAAGAAATGAAAAATAATTTCCAGTTCATTATTTGTATGATTCACCGAGCTCAAGGTTTGGAATGTGCTTTATATATGTGACCTATGTGATATGTGTCTTAAGTCACTGGGGTATGTTTGTAGCAATAGCCAAAAATACACTGTATGGGTCAAGAATACTGATTTTTTTCCCCCTTAAAATCCTTAGGATAGTAATTAAAGATCATGTCAATTTCTTACCGAATATATATTAAAACTTAATTTTTTATTAGTAATATGCATTGCTAAGATCTTCATTTGGACAACTTTAAAGGTGATTTTCTCAGCATTCAGATTTTTCTGTACCCTCAGATTGCAGATTTTCATTTAGTTGTACCTCTGTCAAATATTACCCTCTCCATCCAAATCTTACATCAATTGGAAGCTTATTTATTCAGCTTTCAGATCATGTATAAATCCTAATTTCTGGAAATTAACACTTTTAATATATATATTAATACTTTTAATATATATTTTTAATACTTTTTTAATATATATTTTAATACTTTTAATATATATATATATATATATATATATATACACATTTATTTTATTTTATTATTATTATTTTTTTTTTTTTCAAAGATCAAGTGCTGGAAAAACCTTTCTAAAACCACTGTATGAACTCTGAGTATTTCAAATCAAGTGCATTTCAAATCAGAAATTCCATTTCACTTGAGATATCGCCATCAGAGAAAACCTAATGTAGGTAGTAGGCTAATGCAGCTTTAGGTTTTGGAAAAGAGCTGGTCTTTTTTGATCATTCAACTCTCTGTTTGTGGTTCGTAATTTCATAGAAAGCTGAAATATGTTTGACTGAGTGCAGACGATAAGTGTGTATGTGTGTGCGAGTGGGAGTTTGACAGTCCCTATGATTGGCCTTTGACCTACTTTCTTTTCGTTCCTCGTTTGTAATTGTGTCAGTATGACACTCATGTCCCGCTGAGAGATGACGTTTCCACCTCATATGCTGATTATATTCTCAATCTCCTCTCGTTTGGTTTATAGGCTTTTTACGCTGAAGGATTGTGGTGTACGTGGCCACGATATCCTTTCTCTCCTCTGTTCTCTCTCTGGCTTCTAACCAGTCGCTTTTTGTTGTTGGTTTTTCTTCCAACTTGGCAGCTGTGTGCCGAAGGAATGCTCCCTCTCACTCGCTCTCCTTCTCATTGTTTTATAGCTCTCCTCAGCGACAGGCTGGCCCCTTCACAAACATAGGATAATTAAATGTTTCATTCTTTTTTAAACACTGCTGCTATGCTCCACTCCTTCTCCTCAGGTCTAAGATTAATAAACAGCCGTGTTGTTTTTGTACGAGGGCCCGCCAAGGCACACTTACTCATTGAACTCTGAGGGATATAAACTGTAAATATAAGAAAAGTACATAAGTTGTATATAAACGCAGACACTAAGACTCGGAATGATGTACAGATAATGACCTGAGCTCATAAACACACATGCGGTCATTCACTCGCATTGTTTTGCAAGGCATGACGGTCATGGGATGATCATCGGATTAGTAATGGGGCTCATATTTTCTGAAAATATTTTCTGATACTACAGAAGTATTATCACTTCATGAAGTAGCAGCGTTTGCATCTAACTTAATTCCTGATAGGAAATTGATCGTTAAAGTTGTTTACGGGTTTCTTGAATTGGATTACTAAGCAGTTTATGTCATACACAGAGAATTAAGATTCTTATTGTTCGACCATTAAAAAAAACCCTTGACCATTCAGAACTAGCTGTATTGGTAGATTTCCTAGCATGATAATAATATACATTTCAAGAATATATGTAATTGTAAACTGACTAATGTTTTCTGTAATTGCATTTAAGGAAAATTTGTTTTAGATGTTATAGCATATTAGTGAACTAATTAGTGCAATATAAGTTTTTCCCACATAAGTATGCAATTAAATCTTTATATGTAGCCTAATTTTCATAAATTATCTAAAATGCTAAAACTAAAATATAGCTACATTTTATTACTAATAAAACTTTGTAACGCTAAGCGTGATTTATTAAATTTAAAAATAATAGCTGAATATAATATCAACTAACACACTTAAGCAAAAATTTTTATGAAGTACTTTAGTACATTAGTGAACACATCAACAATAAGTGTACTTGTTTAAAGTACAGCCAAAATGTTAAAAACATATTGGTTTAAAATGTACTTTTATTATAAAGCTTTTTAATTGGGTCATTATTACAAACTACATTTTTTTAAGTCGAACTGTAGTTTGGTAAAAACCTACAACAACAAAAAAAGAACGAAAATACACTACAAGCACACTAACAGTAAGTGGCCTTTTGTTTTATTAATATTATATTATAGTTTAGTTTTTGTAAATATGCTTTTTGTATTTGAAATGTACTACAAGTGTACATTCAATACAATAAAATGCTTGTTTTCACAAGGATAGTTTCTAGTAAAGGTTTTGCGGTTCCATCAGCCAATCAGCTTTGCCATGATTCTATTTTTGTTTGGCTCTAAAGTAATTAGTCACACTTTGTCTGGAGCAAAGTTTCGATAACACTTTATATTAAAGTGTCCTTTACGCTTGTTGCATGTATTTGCATGTACTACTATTTTTATAATAACAATAAATCCTGCATACATGCGAGTAACCTTAACCCTAACCTAACCCTAAACCAAACCCTAACCATGTAGTAACATGCACTTAATTAATACTGCTTAGTACCTAAAAATTGGAGTTGTTTACTACTGAGGCCAAATGTGCCAGCCTAGCAACTGCCATTGCGCCTATCGCCGTTTCTACTCTTGCATACTGTATGCAAACTAGGATGCTTGAGTTGTAAAATACAGTCTGTTTCAAGAAGGAATTGAAATTTTGCATCTTAATCACGTGATGTGACAATTATTTCAGCATGTGTGCAGTGCGCGGTGATTTGAACGAGAGTTGTGGAGCTGTTGTAATTTGCTGTTGTATGAGTGGCCGGTTTCTGAAAGCTTTGACACCTCCACGTGGTCTCCTCCCCTCTCTTGGCACTCCCTTCCCCCCGTCCCAGGGCACAGTAAAACAACACACGCTGTGTGTGTGGCTCCGTCGGAACGGCAGAGGTTAAAGACGTGCGAGCTTTAGCCACTCCCTTAGCCAACCAAGATTTTCTTTTTTTATCCCTTTATCTCCTCCTCCTCTGGTTTCCCTTGTTCTCTCTCAAGCTTGCACTCACTCGCTCGCCCTGGCTTTTGTGTGAGCGGACGTATGTGTGCAGCGCCGTCTGGGAAATAAAGAATGTGTGTGTGAGACAGAGACTGCACAGAGACAGACAGACAAGAAAAGAGAACACGAGGAGAAGCAGACGAGCGGCGGTGAAGATTGCAGACGTATGCGCGAGCAAAGAATGGAAGACAGCACGACAGGTTTAGCTCCGGTGTGCAACTCTACGGCCACGCTGAACCACCACTGCACCGGTAAAGCAGCACTGTGGGATTGTGGGGAGGGCTCTGTGTCTGTATGCGAGACTGGATTTAAGAAGGAGGTGTACTGAGATGCATGCCTTTCTGCTGCGCGCGCGTGTGTGTGTGAGACTGGATTTATGAAGGAGATGTTCTGAGATGCATGCATGTCTGCGCGCGCGTGTGTGTGTGTGTTTGAGACTGAGTTCATGAAGGAGGTGTACTGAGATTCATGCATGTGTGCGTGCGCGGTGTATTAGCACAAGTCTTCCTTTTTGCCATTCAGAGGTTCCCTTCTACACACCACACTGAGGGGAAGTGTGTGTAACGCTCTAACCTCACTACATTGATGCATCTCAGCCATGTGTGTGTGTGTTTAGGGAATGCTGCACCGATAGAGAGCTTTGTGTGGTTATAGTCATAGGTTCTTTACTGGCATCGATGATTCCAAAAGGAACCTTTACCATCCATGGAACCTTTCATTCAACGAAAGGTTCTTTACAGTGGAGGAAGGTTATTTAGATTATTAATATGTATTCATCTTTTTTGTAGTTGTACTTCAAATAAACCATAGTTTAATATTTATATTGGCCTGACAAACTTGACATAGATTTTCTGCAAAAACCAAAAACTTTTCTAACTCTTTAACCTGAAAGTATTTCCACAGCGGATGATTCAGCATGCTGTAGATTACATTGAAGTTTTCTCACTGCTTAAACTCAATGCAACAAACTTGGTACAACACTAGTTACGCTTTATTTGTTCAAACCATTAAACTTGCACAATTACTGACAACGTTAGCAGATTCTTGGGCTTTTGTTGAGGGAATACACTTTCTCTTGAAAGATTTTTCGTAAATGCATTTGAATGCTGATTCTACTGTAAGTGTAAAGCAGTGATTCGTATTTAGAGCTGCTTCAGTTCGGTGTGAAATTTCAGGTTTATACTATGATTTAAAGATTTGGGGCCAGTAAGATTATATTCTGCGAGGATATGTGTAATACATATATTATTATAATATATATATATATATATATATATTGTCTTCTAGGACTTTCTGAAGCTCTTGATGAGAACTAGTTAGATCCGTATACTGTAGTTATTCCTCAAACCAGATTTATTCACGCAGAAAATCAGATGAACAACAGAAGACAGTTTAAACGTTCCTCTCTGTCTGTCTTTTTCTATTCTGTCTGCACAGTCTATATCACCTTCAATCCTCAAGGCTTTTAAAACATTTTTGAACTTTCAGATAAGGCTTTCTCAAGTCAACATTCAAGGGTTATCTTGACAAACAGTCTTTTACTAAGCTGATATTTTTGTATAGCTTGCGTGTGTAGATGCTTGTATCTGTGTCTTGTGGCTTTTTGGGATGCCACGTCTGTACAAAGTCTGTTTGTGGTGTCTCATTCATGGTGAACTGGCTTGGGGGAATATAAGCAAATCTCTTTGTGAAAGTGTGTGTGTGTGAGCAGTTAGGGTCAGAGTGTTACTACTGAGGAGGATGTGAAACAAAAATACGCAGGTTCAGTGGATGAATGTGGGCAGAATACTGCCTCTGGTCAGGGTGTTTCTTCCTTTCATTGTAATAAATGCTGGTTTAAGAAACAATAAAAAAGTGAACGATTAACTGGTGTGTGTGTGTGTGCTGTATGTTTGTTTGCACAGATCATTTGTGAATCTACCTGTGTTATGTGTTCAGCTGGTGTTTGTCCTCTTGCATATGGTACACAAGCTTTTCTGTTTACTTTCTTCTCTGTCTCACTTTTCCTTCTTTTGTTTTTTTCTTTTCTCATCTTCTTTAATGAAAGCTGAAGTGTGTGTTATTTTTATTTATTTTTTTAAATGGTAAAACACTTTCTTTCATCTGGGTTTGTATGCAGAGACAACTGTAAGTAAACCATTACAGGTTTATTTCCTCTAAGTGTAAACACTGTGTCTCTGTGGCGCTTTCAAAACATTGCTCTGTTTGTTTAAGCGTCCAGACCAACCCCGCAAAGCAACAAAGGCTCGACCAATAGCGTGAGTGGGGGGTTTGACCAACGGCAGATGATGGAAACATGTTTGAAAACATTAGTTTGGCTGTTTTGTTTGTGCTAGCTTTGTTAGTTTCTTTTAAAGGAACATTCCACTATTTTTGAAAACAAGGTAGTAAACCTAGAGTTAAACAATTGAGTTTTTGAATCTATTCAGGTCTGGCGGTAGCGCTTTTAGCGGTAGCTTAGCATAGATCATTTAATCTGATTAGACCGTTAGCATCTCGCTCAAAAATGACCAAAGAGGTTCCATATTTTTCCTGTTTATCACTTGACTCCTCTGTAGTTCCATCATGTACAAAGACTGATGGAAAATTAAAAGTTATGATTTTCTAAGCCGACATGGCTCTTGCTAGTCTGAAGATAAAAGTGCTCCACCAGACCCGAAGATCGACTTAATAGATTCGAAAAATCTTTGCAAAACTCAACTATTTAACTTTAGGGGAGTTGAAGAATTAGCCTATTTTCAAAAATAGTGGAGTGTTCCTTTAAGACAATGAAAAAAGGAAAATGAAACAATGTTGCGTGACAGTTGTGTAGCAATTAAACTATGAAAGTTCATCTCTCTTTGGCTCTTTGGCTCTGTATTATCTCTTATCTTTTCACATCTTTTATAAGTATGCTGACAAACAGCAGTATTTGCACACATCAACAATATATAGACTTATATGTACTGTGCGATATTGAAATATTGCAAATATACAAATTCATCCTATGAACATTACAGTAGCTGAATGTTTTCTGGTCATGCAGCTGTATGAATATAAATGAAATAGATTATTTCATGGCTAAACAAACTTTGTTTGCAGCATTTGTACTATTTTTACAAATGAGGACGCCCCCACAGTGAGGCTTCATCAGACTCAAAATTACAAAATTGTCCTCAAAATATGGTTAGGTAGCTACACACACACACACACACACACACACGGGTTCTTTTACAACTGTCTGCTTGTTATTTGGCGCTGGAGTTGATGTACGTTAGGCGAGATTCCAGCTGAGAGAATCTCTCAGACAACTTTTACAGATGGACAACTGCTGTCTGCTGTGTGTGTTTGTGTAGGATGTGTTAGTGCGTTTAGGTTTATCTAGCGGTCAGGGGTTAGTTTGAAATTGTGCAATAGATATCGAAACTTTGTGAACATGTGAAACTAGCTGCATGGACGCCTGCAGTGCACAGATATAAATAACTATAAATATACGTATACCGTGAGGAAACCATCTTTGGATGCTAACAACATATAACAAAAAAGTCTAGGTTTTTGGTCAAAGTATCATGTTTTCATGAACATACATCCCATAGATGGGGATTCGGAAGCGTTCTTTGAAGGACTTTGGAGTTTCATGGCATTATGAATATGTTATTACTGTCTGATACCAGGATTGTGACGTGCTTCTGCCTGATTATTTGCTGATACAATGCTGTTATCTAGAGGTCAGGGTGTCTGAAGGCCAGTGTAGTAGTGATATTAGTATTGAAACGTTTAGTGACAGCAAATAGGATGATGTATACCTATTAAGTAACATAGGCTAAATGAATGTGTGGTTTTATAGAACGGATGTGGCGTTCTCTGTGCAACTCTGTGATAATTCTGCTCATCCATCAGCGAATGGGCCGCTGCGTAACCTCGTCTCTCCACTTACTCGGTGCACATAGTTGGCCCGGCTGCAGTCTAATGTCTTTAAACAAACATGTCACCACACGCGCTAAACAATGTAAAGCTTTTGCGAGGCAGTAGACTGGAATCTGTAGCACAATAATTAGCACTCCATGCAGACACACATTTTGTCATTTCCGTGCACAGACCTTCATTATTGGGCACTTGTTGGCTGTGTTCACAATCGAGTGCTGTGTACTGCATACTGAGCAGTGTGTGCAATGTACACTACCTATTATTCTTTATAAATATTACTCATAACAATATGTTTTAAGCAGGATTGTTCAGGTGGGGTTTTGTTTTTTCAATCTGAACAGGACCATGTGATGCAGTTGTTACAAACGACATCATGATGCATGTGTAATCCAGGGAGTCGCACACATTCAGAATATTTGAAAATATAAAAATGAGAGTATTTTTTCATAAGTAATACATTTTAATAAAAATATTTTGATACATACTCCAATAATTATGCTGTCCAACAATTCACTACTTAGTGGGAACAATGCATTTTTTATAGCGTGCAAGCAATTATACACAACAGAAATGTGACCCTGGACCACAAAGCCAGTCATAAGTGACCAATATTTGGCTGAAATACAACTATTTGAAAATCTAAAAACTGAGGGTGCAAAAAAAAAAATCTAAATATTGAGAAAATCACCTTTAAAGTTGTCCGTTAAAGTTCTCAGCAAAGCATATTACTAATGAAAAATTAGGTTTTAATATATTTACATCAGGAAATGTACTAAATATCTTCATATAATTTGACTCATGCAATGTATTTTTGGCTATTGCTATACAAATATACCCCAGTGTGACTGTGACTATGTGGTCCAGGGTCACCTATATTAAAACTAGCACGTTTGTATACTGTTTATTAAACACAAACAATGTTTTAACTTGGGAATGTCACATGGAAATGTTTTAAGATCAAGTTAAGCACGTTGAACTGAGGCGTGCAGAATAACTAAATAAATAAGTATTCTGCTTACTGTATATGTGCTTCCTTTTTAATCCATGGATTAGTTGAACTAGAGTCTTTGTCTTTTGAACATCAGCTCAATCTGTCTATAATCACAAAAGGAGAAAAGGTGGTGAGAATACATGTCACAACATTGCTCTGTACCACTTATCATTATCTAATCTCACATGGGCCTCACAGACGTGTGACTGCGTGGTTTTGTGTGAGGGAGAGTATATCTTGTGTGTCAAGCCCCGGGCCGTTACAATGAATCATTAACATGAAGCTTCAGTGCTGTGTAGTTAATCATGTCTGTTACATGCCTGCTGAAGACGGAGGAATCTCATTCATAAAGCTGTACTGAACACCTTACCGCAGTCTTAATAGTCTGTTAGAGTTGCATCAAACTATTGTGACTTTCTTCAACAGGAGATTTGTTTAAAGAATATTATAAATGCTTTTCATTGTACAGGTGCCGGTCATATAATTGGAATATCTTCAGAAAGTTGATTTATTTCACTAATTCCTTTCAAGAAGGGAAACTTGTATAATGTATACATTCATTCCACACAGACTGATTTAATTTTGATGATTATAACTGACAACTATTGAAAACCCCAAATTCAGTATCTCAGGAAATTCGAATATTACCTAAGACCGATACAAAGAAAGGATTTTTAGAAATCGTGGCCAACTGAAAAGATGAACATGGAAAGTATGAACTCAATACTTAGTTGGGTGCTCCTTTTGTCTGAATTACTGCGGCAATGCGGTCTGACATGGAGTGGATCAGTCTGAGGCACTGCTCAGGTGTTATGAGAGCCCAGGTTGCTCCGATAGTGGCCTTCATTGTCTTCATTGTTGGGTCTGGCATATGGCATCTTCCTCTTCACAATACCCCGTAGATTTTCTATGGGGTTAAGGTCAGGCGAACAGGGATACCATGGTCCTTAAGCAGCAATAATTAGCTAAATATTTTTAATAGTTAAATATGCACTTTAATATATATATATATATATATATATTTAAATTTTTGAGCTAAAAATTAATTGGTGAATCAGAGTTTTGACAGTTTGAGCTTATTCAAGTCAAATTCGCATGGCTAAAGAAAAAGCATGTGATATAAAGCATATTGAGTAATTGTGAAGATGGGGAATAATCAAGCTCTACTTAACAGTCTAGTGTGGAATCTCATAACCTTGAGACGAAGACCGAGCACAAACATCTTCCTCCTGAGAGTCTTCATATGCAAATGAGCTTTCATGTCTGTTACACGTCCTCTGTGTGTAATCCCCTGTGTGAGGACATGCTGAATTATTATGCTTAATTCACGTTGTTTGCATGCAACAATGATGCTCACTCCCAAGAGGCTGTCTGTGTGCGAGTCTGTGTCACTGGTAGTGTACTTTTACAGAAGGACCATAAGAGTTGGGGATTTTTGCCTTGGGCAAACAAATAATCATCTTTAGGTGGTAGCTTTCAGGCGTTGACTTTTAAAAGGGCAACCACCACTCATCTTTCTTCAGAAATGTTGGATGTGTAGTTAGTGTTATGAATATCTCCTCTTAGCAGAGGTTTCTGGTTCAGTGTAGCATGGATCTTCTCCGTGTGTTAACTGAGAGGTGTATCACTTCTTGAAAGCAGAATGTCAATTTATTTCAATATTTTCACTCTTATCCCCCACATCTTTGAGGTCACTTCCTGTATGAGCTCACCTCTGCAAAATGACTCAAAACAGTATTGCAGAGGCCTTGCACAGCTTCCCTTTTGTGGCTTTCTCACATTTCACGTTTGGCTTTTACCATAGTACTACAAATGAAAAATATAAAAACCCTGGCTTTGGTTTTGGAGTACTACAGTTTACCAGAGTACCAGAGTACAAAATAGAGCTTTATTTTACAGTCCTGTTCTATGTGCTTATTACAGTAAGCGCATTAACTGGGTAACAACTAGGTATTAACCTAGAATCTATCCCTAAACCTAACCTTATTTGACTCAGTACTTTCCTGAGGAAGTACGACGTAGGTGCGTGTGTAAAATAAAGTGAAGGACATGATAATATCACAGTACGACATCCAAAAAAAGGGTGTTACAGTAGTACTGTGTACAAAAATGACATGGTGCATTTCTAATAAAACACTAATTCCATAGTACTTTTTGCAAGCATTCAGTTCCATTCAGGGTAGGGTATAATAACCCCACTTCAGTTAAATGTTTTGTTCTCTAAACCTTATAAGACTCTCACACACACATAACCAGTTCAGACATGTGCAGCCTTGTGCTCTACTCCAGTTTACAAGTGTGCCGAGTGTTTTAATGATCTCCTAACCCCGGCAGCGTGACTTGATTATTTTTTCTTGCTAGGTACACAAGAGACATCTCCGTTGCTTCATGAGTGTCAGGCCCAACCCAGTTTAGTGTGCGGCCAGTCGATGCTTGTGTCTTATCTCATACTCAGGAAGCACAAAGCTAAACACCACGACAGATTATCAGGGCTATCTGTTAACAATAAATGTTGCAAATGGTGAACATTAACAAGACACATCAATCAATGCTAGCGAACGTTGTGTTTGTGTGCAACTGGAGTCTGAATGCGGCTGATTGCACCACTGAGTCTTATCACAGCTGTAAATCTGCCATCGAATCCTGAGGACTTCCGCAATAGACCTCCAGTCAAAATGAAGCACGCCAAAAACAAGTCTTCTGTGCATGAAGTCTGGCCACGTGCCATGGGATTGTCCCGCATCGAGGCTAGTATCTCACTGGAGTGGTGCGTATGAGC
The DNA here is from genome assembly GCA_032361145.1 of Enteromius fasciolatus. Classification (NCBI taxonomy): domain Eukaryota; kingdom Metazoa; phylum Chordata; class Actinopteri; order Cypriniformes; family Cyprinidae; genus Enteromius; species Enteromius fasciolatus. Next base: position 3,569,172 of record JAUMHR010000063.1, on the reverse strand, counting down.
GTGTGTCGGGGAGTCGGGGAGGTTTGCGTATTTTCTGTGCGAGATAAATTGGTTGCATTCTATTCTGTTGGAGGTGTGTGTGTGCATTTAGCTGTACGTGCTGAAGGGGTGGGGGAGAAAACGAAGGAATTTGACGAGCTATTGTGAAATATGACATGTGCGTAGGCCTTCCTTCCTCTTAGCCAGCAATTAATCATGGGTAAAAATGTGGAAGAGGCCACGTTTATGCTCATTTTAGGTGCACCCCGTTCTGGAGAGTCGTCACACTATTAATATACTCGGTGGAGGTTACCTGGGGATACTCCCGTCACCTTTCAACCCTCCCTTTCTCTTTCTATTTAGCGCACTCCCTCTGCCCTTGGTTTTTCCGTACGCACTGCCAGTATCAAACAACCTCCCAAAGCAATTTCCTCTCAAAGAAATGCATTGTATTATAAACGTTTGCCCTCTCCATGTTTCCGTGGTCTGCCGAGATAAGATGGTTTGAGAGGAAGGACCTGCAGACAGGGAGGAAACCACGGGCAGAGAAGGCAAATGAAATATTGCAGCGGTTTCGCAGCTCTCCAGAGATTGGATTTTATTGACTACTTCCTGCAACCTTGAGATGTTTGCTTTTAGTTTCTTGGTCAATTTTTGACTAAGATAAAACTGTTGAGTGATGTTGGTGTGTGTGGACTTGTGTCTGGTGTATATACTGTATAAACACCCCAGCGGAGTCATTTGTGGTAACTCGGGAATGTTTATTTGTCTTCAGGTTCCTTAGTTCAACGGCTCCAGTTTTATTAATTGAAGGATAGTGTGCATCAAATTATAAGTTTGATGGATTTTACAGGCAAAAAAACACTGTTCTCTATTGTTAACAGTGTGGAGTTGTATAATACACGGATCACACAGAACAAGCAGCTTTCTGTTAGTCCTGTTGCAAAATCTGCGTAGGGAATCCATTAAAAGACTGAATTTATTCTCCCATGTAAACTTTGCATTTGTTCACATAACATTTGCTTTTTCTATCAAGAGTTTAGCTTTCTCCCAAGAAACTGTTGTCCGCTTGCAGAAGCATAGGAATACATAAAGATTTTACTTCCATATCATATACATCTCCATCATAACCTTTGTATTTATTTCTCAGGAAGAATGCAGAACGACTTGAGAAAGTAAAAGACTTGCTTAAAATATTAATTCACCCAAAAATGTTAATTACGCCATGATTTACTTTCTTCTTCAAAGCCACTTTCATGAACACACCACTTAGCGAAAGCTAGAGTTTTAAATATGGATGCTTTTCTTATACAAATGCACCCCCCCCCCCCCAAAGCCATATGGAGTACTTTTTATGATGGATGGATGCACTTTTTTGAGATTCAAAATCACAACCCTGTTAACTACCATTATAAAGCTTGGACTCCAATTGTACTGAAAGAAGACAGTCATACACTGTATACCTAGGGTGGCTTTAGGGTGTGTACTGTACATCATTGGGTCATTTTTACTTTTTGGGTGAACTGTCCCTTTAGTAGCATTAGATTTGCATTACCAGTCCTGTGAAAGAGCTACCCCTATATTAGAGCCTCAGGTTTGATCTTCTACAGAAGAATTCGTCAAACCTAGAAGTGCTATGTTTGGCTTCAAAGCCCTAATCATCACACTGTTACTGGCTCTGTGATCTGATGTAGATCTGGAGAGGGAAATTCACTAATAATTCTGCTTCCTGATTACATTGTTTATCTTCAGTCTGGCATCACTAAAAGAAATGCAAATGCAGGCACTTATGGACATAACCACAAAAGTATTGCCCAATCATTTAATGAATTACTGCTGCCGAGATCAGTCAAAAAACACATCATTTTAAGTTTTAAATTCAGTTTTACCCCCAGCTTCTCACGGGTGATATAGCATCGGATATTCACCCCTGATTATTCATTGAAAGGCTGCCATAATCTGGCCTTCAGATGTCAAGACTTGAAGGAAATAAAGCAAGCAAACAGCACTGCTATGAAGGTGATTGATTTTTATGGTAGTATTCGTGATTCACAGAGGCAGAAATGAGAGGTTTGATATGCAACCCTGACAGACTAAGTATCGATCAGTAGTTTTGTGCTCACTTGGCGTCTCTGACTCACGACAGCCGATGGCTTGGACGGCTTCGGGAGGTTGATTGCGGTTGAATCGCTTCAATGTCCGTTGCTGCCGTTGCCAGATTGGACCAATTGATCTTTGTAACTGTAAAGTGGGTTAGCTCAGCTGTTGGCCTGCTATCTAGCTAATCTACTTGGCTTCATGTCTAATAATGGACTCGGGGTAAGAGTGCACAGAGTGTCCCTTTGTTGTCTTGTTTGGGTATTTACCCACTGACTTCCTGTTAGTAGGTTGTGGGTTGGTCTGTGTGAGTGTGTGCCAGAGCATTCCTAAACCTCCTCCCCATCTCCACACGTAGCTCGGCAGTGACCTAAAGACTGCAGGCACCCGTATCATTAGCGATATGTTGGGAATTTGCTGATTTTTAAAGAGTTGGAAGCATTTTTTGTATTTGTGCCCATGTGTTTTGTTTGTGAATTCTGTGTGGGTGAGAGTGTGAGTACTTCCAGTGATTTATTAGTGGTGTAAAAATGTCCCATGGTTTGGTTTCAAGCTTGGATGGGAGAGTTTGAGTTGTTATATGGTATTTTATGCCCCTTAAGCTAGCTAACCGCAGCTCAGAATGCAGGGCCTCTTCGATCAGGGAAGCAGTCCAGCAATCAAAATCCCAACCACACCAAGTCCTGGCAGACTGCAGCGCTGCAGCACCATCCAATGCCCCCCATCCAGACCCCAACACTAATGCACTGCAGCACCAGTAATACTGCTAACCTTCTGCTGCAAAGAAAACACTTGGAGCGAAAGTTCACCCAAACATTTCAAATCTCCCTTTATGTTGTTCCAAAAATTATTTCTTCTGTGAAACATCCAAAAAGGTAATTTAAAATATTATTTTTTTGACATGTGCAAGAGGGTGAGCTACAGTAGGCTTGGATATCAAGAACCGAGGATTTGATTCCAGTTCCTCTTATTGATGCATGTCTGTGAATTGTATTGTTTTAAACTATGCGAGTGCAAGAATATGTGAACGAGAAGTAAACTAGGCATGCGTTAAACATGCTCCTGTCATGTAGTAGCCTACAGAATTACACCGTATCCTCTTGTGCTTTAATAATTATGCAGTTTTGTTATTACATCCAGAGATGTATCTAAGTACTTAGATACTAAGTATGAATGCCTTATTCTGCATCTCTAATCCTACCCAATACCTAAACTTACACTCCAGATATCTTGTGTTTCTATTGATTTTAGTAATTTGAATGTTACTAATTTATAGTATTGACAATTATATTGTTGTCCAATGATGAGAAATTATACCTGACAATACTTCTATATTGCGCGTCTGTACTGTATGATGAAAAATGAATCTTTATCTCTGTTTCTGGCAGATGACAGTATTTCTGCAGCGAGTGCATCAGACGTGCAGGACCGCCTGTCGTCTCTGGAGCTGCGGGTGCAGCAGCAGGAGGATGAGCTGACGGTGATGAAGGCCGCTCTGGCGGACGTGCTCAGACGTCTGGCTCAGTCGGAGGACTCTGCCGCCGCTGCCAAAAAACAGCAAAGCAGCAAAGGTAACCTAGCACTGCCGTGTGTGTGTGTGTGTGTGTGTGTCTTTGCCTCCAGTGATCCTCGCACTGTTTACATGGAGGAAGTGTAGGAGCGCAGCCAGACCAGGATCTGTTAACAGTTCCAATCCAGCCTTGACCCACGGCACTGAACGTTTCCATTTGAATAGCAGCTGTGTGTGTGTGTGTGAGAGAGCGTGTGATCTTGGGGGCTGCTTGAGGGAAGGCATTTTAATGTTTGACCATTAAAACTGACTTCACTTTGTTCTCCGTTTAACACACCATATAAAACACACTGGCTGCCTCGCGCACGGTTTCTCTTGCTCTCACGCACACACGTATACAACTTGTGTCTATATATATATACTTTTTTTGCTGTTAAAATACTTTCTCCTTTCCTGGTTTAATATGTAAAGACTAAGGATGACTTACGAAGAGCGTAAACAGTGTGATGCTGACAATGTTTTCTGTTTTTACTCATCCAATGATGTTTTGGGCAAACTACCTTTAAATTGCTATTAATGTATGCTGGTCATTCAGGTTTGTCGTTATTCTGTCCTCCATTTTTTTTTTTTGATCGGGATACAATGCCAGTGGATTAATTTATTAGATGAAAAGATACAAGGTACATTGAAGTGTTGAGAGATCATATATAGTACACTATTAAAGTTAGTTTAATCATTAATTACTCACCCTTCATGTCGTTCCAAACCTGTAAGACCTTTATTAATCAAAAAAAAAAGCTGTCAAGTGGATTGTTTTACCAATGTTTCTGGATCTGGATCATTTCAGTTGTGTTGCTGTCTATGAAGGGTCAGGTGGCTCTCTGATTTCATCAGAAATATCTTCATTTGTGTTCTGAAGATGAACGTAGGTCTTACGGGCTTGGAATGACATGAGGGTGAGCAATTAATGACAGCATTTTCATTTTTGGGTGGACTAACCCTTTAAAGTCTACATTGAAAGGTTGTAAATTTGCGCTAAAACAAACTTTATTTTCATCAGTATCTGATTTAGCTCATGCCTTCACATTTTCTCTTTAAAATTAAAGCTGCGAACACACACAGTTGTACTCAGACGTTTACATGTACACACACAAATAGTAAAAATGGCTTGTAAACGTCAGTGGATGAATGAAGGGAATGAATTCCTGTACAGGCCTGGAGAGATTAAAGAGCATTCTCATTCATTCACTGGCAGCCGGTTTCTTTCTCCGTGGGATCTGTGTACGAATAACAGGACTGTGTGTCTCGGAGAACTGTGTTTAAGGTGCGTCACACACTAGACCTCATGTTCAATTCACTCCCATTCACAAGGTTGGATTTCCATTTGTATGTCAGGCTTCAGAAAAAAATAGACTTGAATAATTATACATATTAGTGTTCAAATGTCTCCAGTTAGACCAATGGACAAGACTAATGAATGTTTTAGTCAACACAAGCAAAGCTTTAACCACAATTAAATATTTTACAGCAGAACAAACTTGCTTTTTTAAAATGATTGAAATCGGGTTGTACAGGCATGGAATTCACTGGGTTCTTGATTTTCCAAAAAGTAGATTTTTGGAATTAGAAATTTTTAATGACCATTTTTATTTGTATTATTATTTTAAGTCTAGTGTGACGCAGCTTGAAGTGAGTGTGTGTGTGTGTGTGTGTGTGACAGACACGGGACACGAGGAATGCAGGGGGTGCTTGAATTTCTGCCTTTAAAAACACACAGGGCTGGACCCAAAACTAATTGTACCGAATGAAAAGGGAAAAGAAAACAAGAAACAACAATTCTCAGGCAGTGAGCAATGAAAATGGGCAAAACGAAACCAAGCCTCTAAACAAAATAGAAATTCAAGCCCTGAACGGCAATTGCCAGACAAAACCATCAGAAAGAAGGCCAACCTCTGACTCAACACAGAACACAGCTTGGACAGCTACTCTGCTCATTCTTTATTATGACTGTTTTCCACATTTTACAGTAAAAGTCATCAAAACTACACGCTGATAGCCAAAACAAACCTCAAAATAATGATATTATTTATCATTAGCATGGAGACTCCATCCTTACTAAAACGATGTGTCATGAAGGTCAGATCATCCATCCTCAATCCTGACTGAATTTTTCATTTATTTATATTACCATGAAATATATCGGTATCCGATTTAATCTTTATTGCAAACACACTTTAAGAAAGTTAGAACTATTTGTTGGATTAAATTTGTAAGATAGGGATTAGAAAGATTTTTTTTAAAGACGTTAATATTTTATTATTTCTTTTTTTATTTAGCATGGATGCATTAAATTGATCAGAATTGGCAGTAAATACATTGGTAATGAGCAGCAGTTTATTCAATTTAACATTGATAATAAGAATAAATGTGATCAAATATGTGACTCTGAAAAGTGGAGTGTAATAGTGCTGAAAATTCAGCTTTGCCATAATTTATTCAGAATATATTAAAATGAACTCAATTTCAATTGTAATATTTTCAGTATAAATTGTTCTGTTTTCATATTTCATCTAATGAATGCAGCCTTTAAGAAAACACTAAGTTTTAAATGAAGAGTTTATTTACATTTAATCTGTTATTAATATCAGTAAATTACTCATTTAAAATAAATTATTTACATTAAAATGTGCATTTCTGTGAGTAATTGCACATACATCATGCTTGTTAATTTTCATTGTGACATATGATGGTTGCTAGTTCTCATTTTTCACATTTTCAGTCCCCAAATGAACCGCTTTTTCTTTCCACTGCCCATATTTACTCACTGCGCCCATTATGACCCATTTCTCTCACTTTTACTCCATTTCTCTTTTCTCACCATGCTGATTTGAGTCTCAAGGCTGACTCACTGCTCCTATAACATTCAATCCCCCTATCTATTCCCCCTCATTTCCCATAATCCCCCACTCGCTAGTATCTTTCCCCAAACTCTCAGTCTTTCCACTCAAGTCCTCTCCCAAACCTCAGTTTATCCTTAATCAGCTGCTCTCTGGACAATATCTGTGAAAGGGCTCAATTCACTGAGGAAAAGAGAAGCGCTGTTTGCTCACAAACTGCTTTTCCCAGTTACAGACCAGTGCTACGATTGGCTAGTGGCAGGCTTCTGATGGAAGACAGATAATTCCTTGGTTTCCTGTTGGAGTGAGGTCACATGAGGACTTCCTGTGCGGCTGTGCTGACTAGACACACACACACTCACACACACCCATACAGTGTCGCACACAGGAAGATGATCATCGTATACTTGGATGCTCAGTCTCTGTTCATGTCCGCTCTAAACAAGCGCATGAATTATGTCTTTGATGCAGACAGCACGATATGCATCATTGGTGAAGATAACTAATATTAATAATTCAGTAGTATTGTTAATTTTAAGTACATGCTGTTAACTAATGTACCTTACTGTAAAGTGTTACCATTATTTGTACTGCTATCATCATTGTTCCTACACTGTAAAAATAAATTTTCAATAAAAAAACGGCAGCTATAAAAACCGTATAAAACCGAAAAATACAGTATCAATATTTTTGGTTTGTCAATAGTTTTACGGTTTTATTTTACATTTACAGTTAAATACCGTAATTTCTAATAAGACACCGTAATAACTTCTATAATGTTAATATACACTATATTACCAAAAGTTTTCGCTCACCCATTCAAATGATCAGAATCAGGTGTGCTAATCACTTGGCC
>JAUMHR010000063.1:3528527-3544466 GCA_032361145.1 Enteromius fasciolatus | reverse complement strand
AAGTTGCTTAAATATCTTAATTTAACTAATGCCTAGTCCTGGCTTAAGCTAAGCCCTGTTTGTGAAACCGGGCCCTTGTGTTTTTCTGCTTTGATAACATTATAATGATCGTGAATTAAAGTACTGTATGACACAAGTGGCTCATTCTTCCATAATAGCTATTTATCTCACTTTATTTGTCCTGTCCGTGTAACTTGATTTTCTCATAACATTTACTCATTGCTCATTACAAGGCATTCTTTTTTTATTTCCAAGGACCTGTTAAACTACTGTACTTCGTTTTCAAATATTATGCTCCATCTTTGGCTTTAGTAATGCAAATTAGGAGAACAGGTCTGGAATAACTGGCAGGTTTCTACACCGCTTCAGTAAACTTCCAAGACAAACAGTGCATAAACAAACACATATACCTGCAGAGGTATATTAAACACTGTGAAAAACTCTTCAAGGAAGCCCCCCTGCGCTGTATTACTGTATTATGTTGCTCGTTTATCAGTAGAAGCTCTTTTGTGATGTTTGCTGTGATATTTGAGATGTCTGTGTTTTGAATCCCGCAGCCGCTTCAGCCTCACGTCAGAGTTTGGGACTCGGTCAGTCTCTCCACGCTGCAGATCATCGGCCTCGGTACCTTCGAGAGAGGAGTTGGATCCCTCGCTTTCTCCAAAGCCGTGAGTCTTTCATCAGCGATCTGATTTGAATTGATTGTGTTTAATCAACAACTATTTTGACAACTACCTCCTGGATCAGGGTCACGTATGCCAGTAATTCTAACCTCTGAATCAGGATAAGGCTTAAAAATAATATAATATTGGTAAAAAATCTACTGAGAATTAACCAGTATTTGTAATTTGGCTCAGGGTGAGATTTTATTTTAAGGTGTCAGTTTACTTACATGAAATGAAACATACTCGTCATGTAACTAATTATGGAGCCGGCTGTAGTTACAGTATGTAATTATGTTGATGTAACAGACAGCTACTGACGAGTCTGTTACACAGCTGCTTACACTTACATCTCGATACACTGTATTTTAACTAGCTTATGCCTGTGTAATACTCTCAGCATCCTGTTACATCTACATAATTACAAACTGTTTTATAACTTAGTTACGTGGTAAGTTCATTTACTTCTATGGAAGTACAACGGCTACTAAGTACTTATTAGGTAATTACTCTGTATCAATTTTTTGTTGCCTTTGTGACAGTTTTTCTGGTGACTAATGGATAACACAAGACTTTTTCACCTTACAAATGGAGGGAAACCTGTGGATTTTAAGAACATGTTTATTTAAACATAAAACACTGCACTCTTTGCTCATTTTCGGTGGCTCTATTTGAATAAATTGCAAATATATAAAAACATCTTATATGGAGGGACTGAAGAAAGCGAAAGAGTTGTAATTGAGTGTTTGTTTGAAAACAGTCATGAAATGTTAGAGTGTAGATTTGTGATGCTCAAACTGTGTGTGTGTGTGTGTGTGTGTAGGACTCAGGCATTCATCTCAGTGTGATTGATGACTCTAATGAGCACATGCTCACTGTGTGGGACTGGCAGAAGAAATCAAAAATCGCAGAGATTAAGGTACGTGGACACATTTCTTTTATTCATTTTGTTCTCTTGTCTCAGATATCACCACTCCCTTCCTTTGTTCCTTTCTTTTAGATTTCTTAACCCTTATCTTGTTTCCTTGTCTCAGTCTTTTCATCTCGTTTCAGATGGCTTCCTTCTCGTCCTTTTATGTTTTGCCACGTCTGTTCCATTTGTACCTTTTTGCCCCGTTTCCTTTGTTTACCCTCTTTGTAACTGTTGTAATGGTTTGACCAATCTACTGTTTTATTAGACAACCAACGAAGTGGTCTTAGCGGTGGAGTTTCACCCGACTGACGCCAACACCATTGTCACCTGTGGGAAATCCCATATCTTCTTCTGGACCTGGAGCGGTTCTTCACTCGCCCGCAAACAAGGCATATTTGGCGTAAGGACACCTGTGCTTCTCATTGGGAAAAAAATATATAATAAAACTCACACTCAGACCATACATAATTGTGTTTATTCATTACAATTTTGAAAAAAAATGTATCATTAAATCACTTGCTCTGCAGTGAATGGGTGCTGTCAGCATGAGAGTCCAAACAGAAACAAATTCATCAAGACACTTTAACTCGAAACTGTAGATTCTGGCCGAAATATGAATCCATAATAATGCTTTCTCTAGTGAAAAATAATCCATCCCCTTATTGTCCTCTCACAACTTTTTTAAATGGAGAAAGCGATATTATGGAGAGAAGACTTTTATATTAGACAAAAGGAACAGTTTGAAGTTACAGCAAACGTTATTGGATTATTGTGATTTATTTTTATTTGTATTGTTTCGGATGAGCTCTTGATTTAACAGTTCTCATGAGTATAAGAGTGTTCAGACGGATGATTTTAATCTAGAGTTTAATTTTAGAAGAGTCCATGGAAATCTGCGTATGTTGCATTGTACCGCAGGTGAATAATGCAGTTTTTATGTAATTAAAGAAAAGCACAAGCATCTCAAGGCACAATACAAATATCAAGTTGATACAAAACTGAAAAAGTTGAAAAATAATAATAATAAATAAATAAGTAAAACATAAAAGTAGATGAGCATATTAAATGTCCACATTCTTATAAACATACTGTAATATAGTCACGATGATATAAGCATACAAATAAACATCTAAACAAGCAAAATTAAAATTATTGAGAAAAAATAATTATGCGTTTTTTTTAAATTAAATACTTTGTTATTGTTTCGTATGTTTGAGCTCATTTAGGGAACAGCCGTGCGAAAAACATACCATAATTATTTTAACTAGTTTTTTTATTGATTCAGAGCAAATACAGTAAATATTTAGTCATGTATGAAATATGAAAAAATATCAAGATATTTTATTTTAGCAACATTTCCCATCCCAGGAAACATTTCTAGCATAATGCTGCCATCAGTTTGATATACAGTACAAAGCACAGACTAGTACATGCATACAAGAGTTTCTAAAACCTGACTTCACATTTATTTCTTTTGTTTGTGTGTCTTTGCAGAAATACGAGAAGCCCAAATTTGTGCAGTGTTTGGCCTTTCTCAATAATGGAGACATCTTGACCGGAGACTCAGGAGGAATCATACTGATATGGACCCGCAGCACCGCAGAACCAGCACCAGGGAAAGGGCCGAAAGGTAGACGCTCCACACACACACACACACACACATGCATTATTAGCACTGCCAGGATAATAAAACGCATACTTCACATTAACATTCTTCCATCATCACCTGCATTTCCTTACAAAAAAAGTGCTGTGGTGGCAAGTGAAGGTATCCTCCTCCAAACGCAGTCTGAACCAAACAGACTAGAGAAGTTCCCGCTCACCATAAAGAAAATAAAGGAAGTAGAATGAGGCCAGATGCATGTGGGGTCAGTGCATAACCACATTCTGTTCTACCAAAAGACACATGTCATATTAACACTAACAGACACGAGACTAGATTTTACCACTGCTGTAGGAAATCTATGACTCTGAACATTACATAAACAGTTCTGTTTATGATTGCCATCCCATAGTTTTTAACTTATGTAGTAAAATACAGTCAGTTAAAAAGAGGAATTTATTAAATGATGCAACAAATAAACCTTGCTGACCCTCACACATGTCTTACTATGAACTCAAAAGAATTAATTTGCCATCATTTCTTTGCAACAAGTCTCACATGCTCGCCAAGGCTGCATTTATTTGATTAGAAAAACAGTAAAACTGTATTATTGTGAAGTAGTATTATAATATTTTGAGCATCTTTGAGCATATTTTTAGTATTTTCAGCCTCATTTCTCCAGCTTACTATGGAAGTCCATTTCCGTCACTGAATTAAAAATTAAATAATGCGATTGTAACTATTTACAGTATCTCACAATTATGACCTTTTTTTCTAAAAATTGGACTTTATATCTCACAATTTTGAGGAAAAAAGTCAGAATTGCAACTTTTAGAAAGCTGACTGAAACTGTGTTTGCGTGCACACATGCTAGTGTCTGTGTGCACAAGTTGACAGATTGTTTTCTCTGTGTTGATCCTGGAGTTGTAATGGTTTTCACTGGCATGCTGTGGAACTGGATTGGCTGCGCCACAGGCTGAAACTCTGCCAGCTCCTGCTCATTTATCACTTCTTTATTTATCTCTTCACACAGCCCCCTAGAGGACAGAAACTACTACTGCTACTCCCAATTACAGAGCCCTATCGAGCACTTCTCAAAGTTTTAATGGATGCTTTGAAATGAAATTATTCATTAATCTATAAAATCTGAATCTTTATGCATGTCCTAATAAGTGCATTTATGCAAATTCAGCTGCCTTTAGCTCATCTCAAGGTTACATATAACCAAATGAGTACATAAGCATGTGACCACCTATATTTACATACCAATCAGACCTAATCCGAACCTTGGCAGAGTGTTATTACACTACTACTGAAAAATGTGTTATATTGAATGAAATAATACTATTCTGCAAGGTTGCATTAAATTGATAGTAAAAACTGATTTCTATTTCAAACAAAGAATCTTCAACGAAGAATCTTGAAATTTTTAACGATATTGCAATAGCATACAGCTCTAAGTTGTAATAATATTTCATACCTTTAACTGTGTTTTTGATCAAAGAAGTGATTTTAAAGCAATGGCCTTTAAAATCTTACTGTCATAGCAAGATGTGTCTTGTGTTCTTGTATGTTTTGTGGATTAGTATTTAGTTAAATTAGTTACAAAAATGAGTGACGTGCAAAAATTTCAGACAGAAAAGCTGAGTTCCTGCTCAACACGTGCTTCGCCGGCTGCTGCTTCATTTTTTTCTCCTCCTCCTAAGTCATTTGGCATATGTCATGTCCTGAACTGGCCTTGTCTAGCTGATTTCCTGTCTCTGCGTCTGTACGCTTGCAGATACCATGTAACTGTAGAAGTGCGGTAGTGCAGGTGTGTCACACTCGGTTTCAGATACGTGTGTGTGTGTGTATTTACGGGCTTGGTTCAGAACTCCAGGGGTCTATATTTCCCTTGGTTTGGCTCTTTGCGCAGACAGCCGAGACATCAGTATTATTACAGGGAGAAGTGATAATCTACTGGAATTCCCAGAATGCAACATCATACACACACATACACCCCTGGCCTCACTGGCAAGCATATCTATGAGCTTCTCTTTAGTTGGCTTTTCTAAAAGCCCTATTGCATCCCCAACGGCAAAAAAGTCCGGCACTTAAACCGCATTAGCCAGGAGATATATTTGTGGTGTTCTGTTCCCAAAAGCTGTGTGTGAGCGGGTCTCCATTTGTCTTACTAACCTGTCCCGTTCCCGCAGGAGCGTTTCAGATCGCACGTCAGATCAAGGCTCACGATGGCAGCGTCTTCACTCTGTGTCAGATGAGGAATGGCACGCTGCTCACAGGGGGCAGCAAAGACCACAAGATCATTCTGTGGGACCACGACCTGAATCCAGAGAGAGACATCGAGGTGAGAGACACATATCTCATACATTACCAATCCAAATATTGGAATAATTACTTTTTTATATGCTTTTGAAAGACGTTTCTTAGGTACGCACTGTTTATTTGATGAAAAATTTCACTTTTGTTGTTGTTTATATATATATATTTTTTTTTTTGTGACCTCATACTTTTGAACAGGAGAATATTTTACTGATATATATTAGTTTAAAGGTTTTATGGAGACATGAAAAGGGATTTTCTAGCATCAAAATAATAAAGGTTTAATACAGGTTTTCTTTTTTTTCTTTTCTGTGCATTAGATTGTGTCCTGGTTAATTTTTTATTTTTTTTAACAATTTTAAACATGATTTCAAACACGATTTCCAGAAGACACCTACAGTGCTATTCGGTGTAACAATCGTTCATATACCAAATAATTTTGTCAGTCATATTTAGAAAAATAATCATTAGATAACATACACATTGTTATATACATATTCATATTCATTCACTTGTTCATTTATTTTGTAAACCAATAGGTTACCAGCAGAAAGATTTTAACCATTTAAACTACAATAAAATTTAATAAGATCACTTTTTAATTTTATAAATTGTAATCAGCACAGGTCAGAGTGTGTATGTTGTTTATTTTTACATAAATATATCTGTCAATGTGTGATGACAGAACAGTATTTCCCACATATTTATTTTTACAAAAGTTATTTAAGTACATTAAAGTAGACAATTTCTTGTTTTTAACATGCCTTCTAATATATGTATAATCTCTTATGCAAATTTAATTTTACACAATTTAACCCCATTACAGAAATAAGTTATATGCTGTCTTTAGGGTAAGGGTTAGCTACTTGTAATTATGCATAATTTAGTACATGTAACTTGTAACTGTCATCTTAGCATAAAGTGTTACTAGAAATCATTGCGTATAATATGAGGAACATCACCAGCTCTTATAACAAGATAAGAAAATAATATCTACAGTATGATGTGCGATTGCTTTTCTTCAGGTCCCAGATCAGTATGGCACTATTCGCGCAGTAGCTGAGGGCAAGGGCGAGCAGTTTCTGGTGGGAACTTCACGCAACTTCATCCTGAGAGGCACCTTCAACGATGGATTCCAGGTGGAAGTGCAGGTAAACCAGATCTTTCATCTCATGTGCAGCCTTATACACTTAATAATAAAGCTTTGAAAAAGGGGAACATTTCTGGTTCCCCAAAGTGTTCATTGAACAATTCTTAAACAAACCATAGTTCGAAGGTTATTTTAATAATCCAAGGACCATTCCGTGAGTGTTAAAGGTTCTCAATGGGTCATCTTGTCAATGTCAAGAACCTTTAATTTTAAGAGTGTAGTGAAGCTCAAGTGTTTGTTTTCCACATTTCTCATAATCCTAATACATATGAAGAGACAACGGTTATCAAACACGGGACTCTCTGTTTGTAGGGGCACACAGATGAGCTGTGGGGTCTGGCTGCCCACCCGTTCAAGGACCTGTTCCTCACCTGTGCTCAGGACAGACAGGTGTGTCTGTGGAGCTCAGCGGACCACACGCTGGAATGGACCAGACTGCTGGACGTAAGACTCCCACAAACACACATTTGTCTACTAATCACTGTCGGAAAATCTGGTAAACATTGCATATATTAATTAAAAGCACAACATACTAACATTTCACCAGGTAATATAGTGCCTCAGCTTCATTTAAGGTGCAAATATCATGCTGTCTAATCAGAATCCAGACGCTGATTCACCGCGAGCGGTGCACACTACAGTGTGTGTGTAGTAAACAATACCCCGCGTCTCCAGCCGTTCATTCATTCATACAGAGATGATCACGCAATTAGTTAATGCTTAACAGATTGCATAAATTATTATTGAATAATAATTCTGTTTTATTTTTCTGGCACTGCACAGGCATGCCACTTTTTTCAGTGACAGGCTCTGACAAATAGCACTCAAGCTCAGGTCAAATTTCTGTTAACAATCATGACATTAAACACTTGGCTCGGACTTGCATGCATTTTTGCCACATTAATTTAACAGCTTGAGGTACTGCTAATGTTCTCTCAGCTGTGTCGGCAAACATACTGCTGTTCTTTCTCCATGCAGCATCGAATTACTTTCTATTGACATGAGAACATGTACTGGAGTGTGCTGTATACATATGTTTTCGTATGTGCATCTGAAATGGCAGCGCTGTCCGCACTGTGCTCTCTGTGCAGCATCAACTTTCTCTGTGCAGCATGCGCAGTATCTCGTTTCAGAACAAATGCATGTATTTTCAGTCGTTTTCGCCTCTAGAGGCCGCTCTCGCCATAGATATGTTGGCTCTCGCACTGAAAAACTATTGCCGAAGATTTTTTTTGCTGATAACCGTTAATTCCGGGAATCAACTATCGGTGCCGATTAATTGGCAAAACCGATACATCGGTTAACCTCTATTTATATTTTGCTTAGCCTATAATTTTAAATGATAAAATGTCATATTTATTTTTCTCTTTGACACTTCAATTAAAAGAAAAATGTCAAACAAATTGAGTATTCAAAATTTTGTAGTAAAAGACGCATACAAATAGCTAATAGCCTATTTTTGTAGCCTTCAACCTGCATTTAATTTTTTTTCTCTCTCTCTGTGACACTTTTTCCTATTGTATTGTAAATTTTAAACAAGGTGTATCCTGACAGGACAAATGAAAATAAGAAATACAATTTTTGTACTTCTGTGTGGCACTTTTTGTCCTACTGTGTTGCTAAATTTGAAATGTTTTTGTGTCTTAAGATAATTCATAAATTTTAGTCAGTCAATAAATTCAAGACTCTTGACAAGATTAAAAAAATAAATAAAAGTACAATTTTGTGCAGACTTCACTTTTGTTAGTAGCGGACATTTAAATGTGAGACTCTGGAAACGAGGAAAGCACGCAGAGCTCTAATTCAGGCTTAATTTCACTGGTTACTGGCATAAATTACGGCCCGGTGCTTTGTTCTGTTGAAAATACCAAAGCTAGCTTAGAAAACAAAGCTGAACAATCAAATGTGCTTGGAGAAACTGTTGCCAAAATCTATGACACATGCCATGATCAGCGGTTCTTGCAAAAACTTTTTAGACATTAGTAAAAGTCTGCTTGTCAGTTTTTTTCACAGAAGCATTTATTGTAACAGTGGTTACTGTTTTTGGACACTGTGTCTCTGAGCTAAGACTATGGTTAGTAGGACCTTGAAAGATTGAAAGATCCCCTGAATAACCACTAAATACCCCTTGTCGTCTTAACTGTAGGCTGTTTACATTTGTATTGATGCAGTTGATGTGTGTATATCAGGTTTCATTTTCCTTTTTTGTGACCTCATCCACGCATTTAGAGCAGTTCTTAGCACATTACCAAGAGGGCCGTAAAATGGCTTAAGATTTTAAAAAAATGCTTGCTTGCTGCTTTTTCTCTCAATAAACAGTTGAATTCAATAACCAGGTTTCATACAAATACTCTTTTTGAGGGTTTTTGTCTTTTATTAAATGGAAAAGGGTAATGGAAAAGATGTAAATTTCTGTAATAAATGCATGTATTCAAGTTCTAAAATGTTTATCAGGTAGCAAAAAAAAGTGAATTGGAAACATATTAAATCATCTGCGTTAGAACCATAACTCGGTTTTATCATAAAGTCTGCATGCTTTGAGTGTGACAGTACTGAATTGTTTCGTGTTTTTTCAGGAGCACGGGCACTGCGCAGATTTCCATCCCAGCGGTTCGGTTGTTGCCATTGGTACTCACTCAGGGAAGTAAGTGATCTTTATATATAATCTATATAAAGTGTACATGAATAACTTCACAGTTAACCTAAAAATGCTTTGATGGCTGTAATTGAGAGATAATATGTGTGCGCCTCAGGTGGTATGCTCTGGACGCAGAGACGCGAGACCTAGTGGCCATTCACACAGACGGCAACGAGCAGTTGTCATTGATGCGCTACTCTGTCGGTGAGTGTTTGCATACTATGTATGTTTTCTTGCATTTCTGTGTTGAGCAGACAGCTAGACGTCTCTGTGTCTCTCCTCAGATGGCACGCTGCTGGCAGTGGGATCACATGATAACTTCATTTACCTCTACACAGTGTCGGATAAGGGACGCAAGTACAGCAGATATGGGAAATGCACTGTGAGTACCTGAAGTTTACACAGAATGTTTTCTAGCATTAAACTGAACCTATTTTGGGTTACGAAAGGTTCATGTTTTGGTTTTGGGAGTTCGCAACAACAGGTCTTATAATGTGCTTTTTTTTACTTGTTTAACGACTCTGTTTGGTCAACTTTATGACTCTTAAAAACCACTCGTTTCATTGAGTCGACTCTTTCTTTTGAGAGACGATAACTTTATACACGGTGCATTTGAAGGATGTTTTCATTCACTTAGAGCTGTCCCTAGTAAAAAAGTAATATATTTAAAATTTATTTCATACTAAGCATTGTTAAAATCTATTAACATATTTACTGACAGATAACTCGAGACCTACTGATATAAAAAAATGTCATCAAACTTTATTTGGAGTATTACTTGTGCACAATGCATATTTCTTGTTAATAAGCCTAAAATGCGTGTTCATGTCACTTTTAAGGTGAATTGTGTAATATTTGCCTTTAAATGCTAAATATTTAAAGTGTACCTGAAGTATACTTGCAATAGTTCTACTTTAGCTCAATCAAATACACTTAAGTATGTATTTAATTGGACTTCAGCACTACTTCCGCAAAATTACAAAAGTACACAAGTACAAAATTAGTTGTTCCAGTTTAGCCCACTTTAAGTATGTTAGTTTAGTGTACTATTAGTGCAATTTAATAGCATTTTATTAAGTACATCAATGCATGAAAGCGCATTTTAAAAACAGCTCAGTGGATCTCAGGTGCATTGAGCATGATTGTACCTATTAATAATATCTAAAAATATATTTAAAACCAATAAAAATACAAAGATTGCATTTACAATGATTTCTTGAATGTGCAAAATTCGTTTAAAATGTATTCAGAATCATTTTGATTAATGTTACAATAATTGTTTGATGGCTGTATTATTGTCTGGATCCAAGGCGGTCAGGGGAGAGTGGGGAATAAAAGTTTACCGTGCGTGACTGTTTGCCCGTGTCTGACCTGGGTCTCGAGTTTTTCTTTATATTTTTCTGTGCAGTGTTTCAGTAGTTGAGAAGTTTAATGTTAACATCTGTGTTCAATCAGTTATAATAGAGTCATTCTCTGAAACGGTCAAAGTTGTGTCATACACTAATATACTGCTTTGTTAATGCTTTAAAAGACATTTATTATTTATTTTGAATTCAGGTATTTTATCTTCTGTGTTTAGTGTTCTTCATCAAACATGGGCACACAAACCTTTCATAGAACAACCCAATTATGAAATGAAATGATTTCCACAGTCAGTTTTGTAAGTGTCAGTCCTTCGACAAGAGAGAGTGAAGAAACGCTGCTTCTGAAATGGCTGAAGATGTCAGCGTGGTTTTAGCAGACAGAATGAAAGCGTGCCTCTCTTTCAGCGCTCTTGACTGCCTGACACGTCTGAGCTTCCAGAGGGAATTCAGACATTGTGGGAACGCTGGCCTGTGGTTTTACTGATGCTGGCAGACGAATCGCTCATGTGTCTGTCAGCGTAGCTGAACCATGTTACTCACAGACAGATGAGAGCAGATGAACGCATACAGTGGCCACAAAATGTATTTGGACACGTAAGCAAAACTTAAAATATCAAACTGAGTGATTTCAACCACTCAAAAACGCATTTTCTAGAAAACACATCAACACATCAGCCTAATAAAAGTATTTGGTAACCCTTCAGAATAGGGGTCCAAAATAATGCATTAGTTAAGCATTAATTAATGGTTAATTTGTTCACAATTAAGCATTAGTTGAGCAAAAACACACTAGTAATTAATGATTAAAATGTTAAGTTAATCAGTAATTACTAGTGTGTTTTAGCATTTTAATTAATGCTTAACTAATGCATTATTTTGGACCCCTATTCTGAAGTGTTACCAAGTATATAAAAATGGTCTGGAGAACAGCGGATGACATAGTTTGATACTTTATCTATGCAATTCATAAGAGATTCGTACATTTTTACATGTGACTTAAATGTGCCAAAACTTCCAAGCAAGGCACCACTGAGCTATAGACATTGTGCAGCGTGGGAAAGTGTACCGGCACAGAAGGGAAGTTCAGGGTCTAGGATAGTGGAAACGGAAAGCACATGTCAATACGTGTATGAAAAGCAGGTGTTCTTGATAGTCTACAGGGTGCTGTGTGTGTGCAGATAGCAAGCTTTCACAAACGCAAGACTCTTTAAAACACTTACACACACTCACATGTAGACGTCAGTGCACATACGGGAGGAAAGCTCACGGACAAGTCAGAGCCAAGTCAGACAAACTGAGATTCCCTCCCTGAGCTGTAAGTCAGACGGTATTAGCTTTGTGTCTATCTTTGCATTGGGTGGAGACCCTCCAGCATTATTTATTGAGACCACTGAGTTCAGTCTTTGAAAAAGCGTCTTTTTGTGCTATTCCATCACTTTGGTTAGTTGTCGGTGTCTGTGAGACACTCGGGCTCTCGTTGGTGTAGTTTCATTTGAAGAGGGTTTATTTGTGCTTTTAGATTAATTGATTTTTAAACTGAACTTTTGAGCTGTTGTTGATTTCATGCATCTAGAGCTAGAGTTTTTCTGACTGATATGTTGTTTCAAACCTGTGAGATTTTCTGTTGTGGAAAACAAAATTGCAGAAAGTCCGATCA
This sequence comes from Enteromius fasciolatus, assembly GCA_032361145.1. Classification (NCBI taxonomy): domain Eukaryota; kingdom Metazoa; phylum Chordata; class Actinopteri; order Cypriniformes; family Cyprinidae; genus Enteromius; species Enteromius fasciolatus. The sequence goes on along the minus strand of JAUMHR010000063.1, from coordinate 3,532,157 downwards.
GCTGTTGACTCCACCACAAAAGGATCATAGGTGTAGTCCAAATGACATAACTTCAAAATATTTAATCGTTTTGGGTGTGGAACAGCTTTCAGATTACCCTAGATTTCCTTCTAGCATGGTGCTTCAGGATGTGTTTCATGTGTAAAAAAACAAAAAACCCATCTTAGTATACTTTTAAAAAGAGTACTTGTTTCACAGACATATACTTTAAAAGAATACTCAGTGAGTATTGCGATATTTTTACTTTTCAATGTTATTCAGTATTAAGTATTATTCTTACATTTATATTCAATGCAGTTAGCTATACTTGAAGTGTCTGTATGTTATTGACAATACAAGTAATACATATGAAATTGCATACAATGAAATGGGGTTAAAGTGTACTGCCAAGCGCATTTTTTCTTTTTTTATGATTTTTGTTTGACATTTGAATATATTTGCCAATGCATTTGTCATGCATTTGTAAATATGAAATTACTGTTCAATGCAACATCAAATAATTATAATCAAGTACTTTACATGTACTTTAAAAACGTTAGTCAGCACAGCAAAATGATTGTACGTCTCATAAGCACAACAAAATGTGCTTTTACTAAAATGCCTTTAAAGTTTGACAGTATTACAAAGTGCACTTAAATAGCACTTTATTTCATTAATATTATATTATTTAAAAGTAGAATGTTTGTATACGTGTAAGATTTCCACTACAAATGCATCTGATTAAACGTTTAATTAGTAATATCTTAAATTTAGACCAACCTATGAACCTATGAAATATTGTGTGTCTTGAAATGTATAGGTTAAATATATATTTTTGTGCTTTTTTTATCCTTTTTTGCAACTAAACATTAGGAAGCACTGTCAAATTCATTGCAATGAAAATATGAGCTTAGATATTCCACGAGATCAAGCATTTGTGTTCAATTAAAGATTAAAGCAGCTTTGTGATCCATATCAGTTCAAATCTAATCATTTTATTTCTTCTTTTTCATTGTTTAATCTCTCACCTCAGGGACATTCCAGCTACATTACACATCTTGACTGGTCCCCCGACAACAAGTTCATCATGTCCAACTCAGGAGACTACGAAATCCTTTACTGTAAGTGGATGACCCTCGTTTTTTCTGAAAAACATTCATCTCCAATCATATTAGATTTTCGTCTCATTGGTTTGGTAGAATTCATCACAAGTGATTCAGCTTGTGGTTTGTGTTTGCGCTTTTTCTGGACCAGAAAAACTACAGTTTTGCACCATATCCCAGACTTTCCTGACGTGTTGTTTTCCTTCATGCACAGGGGACATTCCAAACGGTTGTAAGTTGATTCGTAACCGTTCTGAGTGCAAGGACATCAACTGGGCCACGTATACCTGCGTGCTGGGATTCCACGTCTTTGGTCAGTATCTGTGTTGTTGCTCGTAAGGGTTTGATACTACTGTACAGCAAGGGTCTAATATGAATCAAACTTATGACTGAAAATTGGCTAGAAAAGCGCTTGCTTTACGTGTTAGGAGTATGCGTGCCTGGTTTGTTTTTTTCCAAATGTGTGGCTGGTATTTCAACTCTTTGCTCTATTTCACACTCATTTCCTGTCAGTGGTTTAGTCTTGAGGGGGTCTTCGTCATTCTCTTTCTCGCACACACCAACACACGGCTGCTTGGCAATCTAAATGAGGACATACCAGACTTACTTTTTAATCAAAACTTTACCAGACTAACAACTTTCACCCTAGAAGATTATATATAAAGCGCTGGGTTAAGGTTTAGGTTTAAACTTCTACCACTTTTATAGACCAGTACAGTACATAAAGAGGCCATAGAATTAATATAATTTGAAATGATGAATTCTTTTCTTCTTTGTGAAGGTCCTGGATTTCATTTATGATCCCCAATTGGGGATAACCTTGTTAAATGTTAATGCACTTCATGGTAAAGATTGTGAATACTTACAAGCTAGGTCAAAAGCAGTCCAAAAGTATTCAGAATACGTTACCTAAAATATGCAATTGAAAAGATTTTCGTTATTTGTAATTTGTAATCGGTAATGTACTGCAATTCACAATTCATAAGTAATATATTAAACACGTGTGCTGTCAAACAATTAATCACATGCAAAAAAAGTATATGTGTATATATAAAACTCATATAAAACATACACATGTGTGTATATATATATATATTAGAGAAATATGTTAGGTTTATATTATTTATATATAATATACATTAAATGAACATGATTATATACATGCAAATATTTTCAAAATATATACTGTATATGTTTGTTTATATATATATATATATATATATATATATATGTGTGTGTGTGTGTGTGATTACACACACAGATATATTATGCAAACACAAACATCATATTTCATCTAACTTTTCTTCTGTTTTTGCAACTCAATTATAGTCTGTCCTTCTAATTTTGCTCTCATTCTGAGTGACCTCATGTCTACGCAGGGTGATTTCAAAAACTAAAAAGTTAGTTCAGACCACAAACTCGCTTAATCTGTTTGTTCAGCATAGCGTGCCATCTGGTGTGTGCACGTCTGTAATACTGGAGCACATTTACACTGGGTGCTTCTGAATAAAGCCAGCCCACTCATGACCACAACATATTTTAGCACTTTATTAGACTGGAAAAATAGTTGGCTGAATTGCACAAATTCCCTAGCATTGAGCCAATAGATTAGAGCAGTACAGTGAATGTGATGTGAGAGAAGTTCCTGTAGCCTGTGTTCTTCTGCCTCCTGCTGGTAACCTTGTTGAAGGCTCCTAATCCATTCATGATCATCATTTTTGAATGTGGCATGGTGTTTATGTGCTTTAATTATAATACCTTCCCTTGAAAACAGTTAGTAAGGATTTGATGTTTCTTCTGCTATGTTGATTACTATCAACATTAAAGTGTATTTATCTAGCAGATAAAATAAATAAATTAGGATTTTAACATTTTAAATTATATTAAAATGTAATTTAAAGCATACCAATTTCAATTTCTTTGTTGTGTAAAAAAACCCCAATGAGCTGAATTACTAAAATGACTCCCTACATGATGCAGATATTTACACGACTCATTCATGTTGTGAAATGTCAGGTGTTCCTGGAAAAGTAGTTACTGACAGCTTGCTGGTGAATGTAAATATTTAGCTGGTTTTATTTTAATTGTTGTTGTGCACTTATGTTTGCTGTGTAACAGGTGTTTGGCCAGAGGGCTCAGATGGGACAGATATCAATGCCCTTGTGCGATCTCACAACAAGAAGGTGATCGCCCTGGCTGATGACTTCTGTAAAGTTCATCTATTCCAGTACCCCTGCTCAAGACCGAAGGTCTGTCACGTCACTTACTGTCACATTTTAAAGAGCATCTTTACTTTCACATTTTAACATCTGTAGTAGTTGTTTGCTAAATATCTGAAGCCAGATCAGTAACTTATAAAGGTTAGACTAGTTTTGGTGACGATTATTGTCGTTCAGCTGTACGTACAGTGCACACATACTGTATACACTAAATTCCATTCCACTGGCTCATAAATACTATATTAAACTAAACACGTACCACAAAATCATCATAAAAATACAATTTGATAATTGCAACAGTGTTTATTTATAAAGTAATGTATATATGT
>JAUMHR010000063.1:3499560-3524632 GCA_032361145.1 Enteromius fasciolatus | reverse complement strand
AGTAATGTTAACGTAACTGCTGATATTCATAGAGTGAAAGATTTGGACATGTTGCATATGCAGCCAATGAGTTCACAGCCTTGAATTTATATGGCAGGCTAGCATTCACCTGCTTTCAGAGTTCCTCCACCTTCCCCAGCTCCACCTGAACAGATGTGCTACAGGTTATTTTCTATGCTGTTTGTGCAGCTGCAGTATGTCTTAAATACTCACTGCAACGTATTGCCATATGCAAGTTCCTGTACTTCCTTGCAGCAAAGATTTACAACTAAAGTGTAGCAGATCTATTCCACCAAGACCGAATACATTGATATTGTGATATCTATCACCATGCTAAAAGATTCTGAAAATAATGCACATAGTAATTAGCAGCATCTAAAACAAAATTTTTTAAGCAGCAGCATATAAGTACAAATAGTGCACATCGTAAAAAGTACTTTAAGTTATAATTATTATTATAATAATATTAATATAATATTTGTCATATCACCCAAAACATGAGCTGTAATTGAAGCCTGGGGGGGTATTATTTTCTCTTTTTATCTGATGGTTTACTGATTATTATTTTTAATAAATATAATATATATTTCATTGTAATATTTAATTGCAGGCCCCAAGCCACAAATACAGCGCCCACAGCAGTCACGTGACAAATGTGAGCTTTATACACAGCGACAGTCACCTGGTTTCAACGGGCGGCAAGGACATGAGCATCATGCAGTGGCGTCTGGTGGAGAAGACCTCATCCTTGGTGCACAGCGACTCCAGCTTGGGCCTGGGCGATTCCCTGCTGCACAACTCCAGCCCACGCACCTTGCCGTCAGTACCCAGCGTTCCCCACACTCCTACTGAGCCCTTGCCGGTGCCAGCCTCTCTTCCCCTCAGCACCCAACCTGACACCAACACTCCCCCCGAACACCTGCACATGGTTACTCCAAATGGACAGCAGGACGGCTCCCCTGAAACTCCGCCCCCTTCAGATGACGCCACGCCCCCCTCCGACAGCACCCTGAGCCCCAAGGACAGCCTAGAGCCTAGCGATGATACGGCCACACCCAGTGATGAGGGCACAACCTTTAACCCTCCCTTATAAGGCGGTCTGACCCCTTCTCTCACCTGCTCAATAGCCCGCCCAAAGGCACCAGCATGTCACTGCAGCCTTCCTGTCGGATTACAAAAGCAGGGTCTCCTCAGTTTTTATCTTTTCAAGATTTTCTTTTCGTCTCGTGTCTTAGTTTGTTGTTATGTTGACATTCAATAGATGTGGCTGTGGAGGCATTGGTTTGAGTTGGATGGTGAGAGATTTGGAATGTGTAATTCAAGACCTTTGGATAGATTTAGCACACCTACAAGTTTACACTGACACACACACACGCACACACACTACCACACAAACACTAATACACACATGCCTAGACACATCAGTAATTGTGATACATACAAAGAGAAGAACATAATTTACCCGTTTGATAAACAGACAAATACATCATAAAATGGACACATGCTTTCGATTAATTGGTATTTGGCATCATTATACTTTCATCGAGGATCAGTAATATAGGGTGAATTCATTTGAATTACCAAAACCTTTCCACAGTCTTCACCCAAAAAAGAACATTTTGTATTTATTTACTCATCCTCATGTCATTCCAAACCTGTATCACTGACTTCATGTAGAACACAAAGGTTTAATGAATGTTTCAAAGGTCTCTCGAAGATCTCTCAAGGATCTTTCAGAATATTATTTCGAAAACCTTTTCCCTGTTTCTGTGTCAATTGGGTCCAAATCAACACTGGCCTTTTTTAAATTTTATTCTTCAAAATATAGTTTTATGTGTTGTGCAAAAACCACGTCAAGTCATACAAGTTAGGAACGACAAAGTTGAGTGAATAATGTTCATTTTTTGGGTGAACTATCCCTTTAATTGCGTAAAGCTTGAAAAAAATCACATGGTGTTAATTTGTATTCTCTCGCTCTCTGTGAACATTGGTGGAGGACTGCGTATAAAGCTGATTTGCATGCTTGCATAGCATCTGTCCCTGAGCCAAAAACTACAGGACATGTAAATCTGGTGACACCAGGCAGGTGCCCCTGGCTCATAGGTCAGACCTCAACAATTCAAGCTGCTTCTACTAGTCGTCACGGTCAGGGACAACTTGAAAACCAGCTTGGCACAGTTATCACCGCTTTACAGAAGAATAGCCATAAACAGCAAAGCACTTCATTCAGTACAAACACAAGTAACACACATGCACACAAGCCTGACCTGCCTCGAAATGGGGTCTGCATGGCAATAGCCAAGCTATTTTTTTAATGAAAAACTATTTCAGTCTCATCCGCCTGTCTAAAGATGCCGTGCCACCCTCGCATCTCTCAGTTGCTTCTGTTGGACTGGAGAACCTCCTCTGTATTCATGCCATTCGTTTTAACCTTGCATCCAAATGACTCCCTTCTCACTGAGACTGCATTGTTTTTAGCTTTTATTTTGGGACTGTTTTTCTTGTCATTTTGTTCGTTGGACTGAAATGTTCTTGTTTTTTATCGTATGAGAGAAAGGAACGATTAAACGAGTCTTAAATGTGCGTGCGTGAGTGTGTATGTGCGCGCAAGTCGCCGCTTCTTTCATTCCGCTGAAGGGCGATCGCCCTCTCCCTCTCCCCCTCACATTTTCTCAGGATCACTCTTTTTGGAGAGAGTCCAAAAGAGAAAGAAATTATGTTTTTACCCACTCCTTTTTGTAATGCTTGCAAAAACAGCACCAGAAAGTACCTTGGTATTATTTGGACCATATTGACAGTTAGAGGATGGAATATCATGGTGTTATTATATTTCCCCTTTGCATTCTTGCATTCGTTTTCTCCCAAAGCTAACTTGCTTTCGTCTTTTGTTCCTAAAATTCCTGAAATGATTTTGAAGTGAATGCATTGAAAAATGATTACCAAATGATACCATGGTACTTTTCCACGACACTGCCTTTGTGTGCTCTCTCAACAATGCATTCAGATGTGGATGAGAAAGAAGCTCATTGAAGATTAAACAGCATTCGGAGGTGCCGTATATCTGGAGATGAAGCAAAGGTTTTCTCTGACATGAATCGATATCAGAGAAACACAAGAGCACAGCTGCTGAGAGAGATTCCCTCCAGTGCTGCTTGATGAACATCTACATTACACCAGAAGAGACATCAAACCAGCTTTTGGAAGCAACCTCTAGATTTTAAAGCATTGCAAAGTGTTGGAATGCATTGTGCTGTATGTGCAGTCTCTGTGTACAAAGGCATGAGAAAGCACGCTCGGACTGCTGTATTGACGAATGGTATTGAAAAGCCTGGTTCAAATACACATTTACAGTCATTTGGGTTTTCTTCCTTTTTTTATAATTGTGAGAGAATGACAATCTTCTGTAATGTGTGTAACATAATACACATCAGCATTCAGATACTAAGTATTTTACCCAACTGCCTCAAATTCATGTCGTTAGGTGTTTTTTTTCATTGCATGAAATGGATGTAATATTGGATTAGATGGCTTTAGCAGAGTTTAGATGGTAGATGGAATGAGACCTGATTGTGTTGTGTGGTGTTGGTGTGTTTATGCAGCGTTTTCTCTATAGACGGTGTGAAGTTGAACGGCCCTCAGCTGGTCTGCAGTTACCTTTTTATACATTTGTATGAACGCTTTACAGACTTTTCCTGTTTTTTAAACAAGTTGGACGGTTTTCACAGAGATTGCCTTAGTTAGGTTTTTCATGGACTTCCATGTTTCTGTGTTTTTGTCATGTCCTGGGACACTTAAGCCACTCTTAAAATGCACGTATTTCGGATTCAGAAACAAAGTGCAGGCACATTTTTAAAGCGAAATGTTTCACAAAAAGCATTTAAAGTTCAAAACAAAAATGTTAGCCAATTGTTTTGATAGTTAATGTCTACACGTGTGAACATGAGGGGGGGAAAACACCAAAACACTAGCAATCAAAAATGCCAAATGGCTCATAAAAGTGACATTTATAGTATTCTAGTATTTCAACATTTTTGAGTTATGCTCTCCTAAACATCTGGCCTCTTGTAACTTCAGGACACCATTGATATCAAAAGGGCAACTCTCAGAAGTTTTACACAAGTTGCAAACGAGGATGTCGATCTTTCACAGATCTTTGTTGTTGCATTCAGGGCTGGCTTTATTGTGTATATATTGGTGTACCTGTATGTATATAACTATTTTGTGGTTAGGGACGTTCTCTGAAATGCAAATGCAATGATTCTATGTTTGTTTTCATCCTGGAAAAAGCTGGGGGACCGTTCTACTGCAGATGCAGGTATAGTGGCACGAGTTTAGTTTTTCGGATTCGTTGCCGGCGTTTCTCTACCTGGATGTTCCTCAGACTTTTCTATAGACCTGCTGCTTCCAAGAACGTACTCGTTAGATGAATGGAGCATTGCATACAGAAATGTTTTTGAATGTCACAAATTATTTGCCTTTTTAATTGATATTGAAAAGAATGGTAAGTGTGTTGGTACAGTAGAAGGGTTTGGGTGTTTTGAGAGTCTTCAAAAACACAAGAGTGAAAGTATAGCCGTTGATGTCAGTGTATTGGTGTTCACCATTGAGGAGACTGCTTTTTGTGTTTTTATATCTGCTAATATCTAAGAGCTAATTTCCAAAACATACACAGGGAGGGAGAGGGGATGAAAAAGACCAGCTGGTGATTGTATCTACACTTGGTGGACAGCTCTGAGCTTTCGAATGCTTTGCTGTTTGCAAGGCGTCTGATTATATCCTTTTTCGAATAAAGGTGTGGAGATGAAGCTAAGCTTTTCTGATAAACAGAATGACAGTAAAGAATACCACAGTGATGATCCTGATTATGCAATTGATTAAATGATGTTAACAGAATATGAAAAGGAAAAACCTTTTTTTTTTTCTTTTTTTTTTTTTTCTTGTGACAAAGTTTGAGCCAATCTGTCTCTTATGCATTCCTGCCGATGGGCAGAAAGTACTGAAGAATTTAGAAAATAAAGAAACATTTTAAAAAATGTTGTGTTGTCTCTTGGCAATGCTTGCGTGATTTGTTTATTTAAACATAATTCTATGTATTTCTTTATTGTAAACAGCAGAATGAACTATATTTTCATCATCAACCCAAAAACAAAACAATGAATTGGATTTAAAAGTACATACCCATAGCCATTTTAAGGTTTTTTAAACATTCATCTGAATCAGGAGAGAAATAAGCACTATTTTAATCTCAGATATAATTACGTGCAGACATCTATATATAGTACAATATATCTGTACAACCAGTTAAGAAGTAAGTTGGTGCATTTGGACTTTTATGAAATAGAATAAATATTGTTATGAATCATGGATTTTGGCCAGAAGCAGCAGTTTTAAGTTCGACAGTAAATTATTTGTTTTTTCAAAAACACCCAGCTTTCTAACTCCGAACACATTCACGCAATGTTAACTTTCTCCAAATATATCTGGATGAAGAAACAAACTCGTCTACATCCTGGATGACCTGTCCTGAGGGTCAGCACATGTTCAGCAAATGTTCATTTTTGGATGAACTATTCACTCTTCATCATTTATTACAAAGACATTACTGTTTGGTTGTTTAAAACATGAATACATTTTTGGTTGCATTATCAGAAACCGTATTCATTTAAATGTATCTATCGGTGTGTGTGTGTGTGTGTGTGTGTGTATAAAGTACAATTATATGCTGCTCTTGAAGGTGCTAGGATTCTTTTATTGCCCTAAACTGAACAAAAACCTTTCATCAGAATGCACGGCTAATTCTGAATGACTGTCAATGAAGAAAGAACAAAGTTGCTTTTTGCTGCCAGATGGTGCAGTCATGAACTAGCGCTATCTACCAGCAGGGACTAATGGAGTCATGCCAGCCAAACCTTGACCCTTCAGACTTGGCGCATCTGTAAACTCTGAAGTTTGGATCAGTAAACAAGCAAAACTGCAGACCTTGACTGATGTTTATGTTCTTTATTGATTTCAACCGTCTGTGTTAGATAGTAAGGTTATGTTGTGGTGAAACCTCACTGAGAGAGACGCTTCCTGACTCAGCAAAACTGCCTGATCTCTGCTGTGCAAATAAACAACCGGTCAGACCAAAGTATGTGTGCAGTGTGTTGTCTGATAAACCTTGGGCAATTGAAAGCACAAAATCACAGGCTAAAAATGACATTCTACAAAATTATTTGTATCACGGTATAAAATTTTATTGGTGTCAAGAGTATAAAATGAAAACAAAGATGACAGAGGCACGAATGAAGCTGGCTGTTAGCAGACTCAAGCGTTGCAGTGGTTTTTATAACAACAATCCCAGCCTTTCCTTTGACAGAATACCTCGCTGACGCAGCCTTTCTCTCCAGTTGCTGTGGAAGAGATATCAGATATCGGATCAGTTATCACACCCTCAATATCTACTGCAGTATAGGACTTAAAGGAATAGTTCATCTAAAACTATTTCTTTAAGTAGCCTGCATTTTCATATGTAATTGCATAACTGCTGAATGTGGATAGCCATTTATGGTGAACTACGTTTTAGGGTTAGACGTGTATTTTAAAATGTGTTTTATTGTATACTATATAGTTGAATGCTTGAATCTGATTGGCTGATGGACGTTCTAAGGCAGGGGTGTCGAACTCAATTCCTGGAAGGCTGCAGCCCTGCAGAGTTTGGTTCCAAGAAACACACACAGACACACCACGTAGCTTTCAAATAAGCTTAACAGACTTAATTAGCTGGATCAGGTGTATTTAATCAGGGTTAAATGCATCTAAACTCGGCAGGGCTCCGGCCCTTGTTTGACACGCCTCTTCTAAGGTGTGCAGTTATTCTAAGGAAAACACACGGCGAACTAGTTCTAGGCAGGTCTTGACAGCTTTCGGTAAAGTTTCAGTATAATTAAACAATGCTGCCGAACATTAAGTGACGCGCTTGGACAAATACCTTGAAATGAATTGTCCAATAAATGTCTTTAGGTGCGGTGACTGTAAGCACATTATCACCTCGGTGTGTATTATTTTAGAAGAATTAAACGGGCCATCATTAATAATTCCTTAGGTAGGGCTATATTTTCAGTATCTGTTATTATATAAAATAGTTACGTTTCCCACAGGATAGTAAAGTAAGGTACTTAAAAGTACAGCAGCTTTTTAATTTATGTTCATACATGATTTTTGCCATTACATTTATTATTACCCTACTGTTGGTACATGTAAATGTTTCTTATTAGAAAATTATAGGAGTTAATACAAAAATGTTACAATGCCCCGATTGCCCCTACAGCTTTGTTGTATTAATAACTCATCAATGTTATCAAATCGTTCCAGTGTCCTTTAAAGTCATGTTTTTATCTGATTGTGTAATGCAGAAATGTGTTTATACTGGGCCAAAGCTGTCCTTGAGTGTTGGGTGACTGTACTCATGTACCTCTAGTATAGCAGGCCTGGGGAACTTTACTCCTGCACTGTAGAATCATGTTCCTCACCATTAGGAAGTCTTCACCATAGCACTCAATGTAGTAATCGGCTGAACACACAAAAGTACAACAGTGTTATGATGGATTTCAGAAAACTGCTGTGTAATTTAAAAAAATATATATACATATATATATATATATATAGAGAGAGAGAGAGATAGACATACTGTATACTGAACTGTGGTGCATGAATATATAAATCTTTAAATACATACGTTTTTTTGGTAGTTTTAATTGTAATTTTTATTTTTATTTTTTTGTGGTCTGTTATGTCTAATATATATTGTATCTATTAATCAGAGAATTCTAAAGCAAAAAAAAAAAAAATACGGTACACAATTTTCACAAACAGCACAGCACTGTTTTCAACATCTTAATAGGAAATGTTTCTATAGCGACAAATTAACATATTAGAATTATACTGAAATTTCAGATTTGGAATAAACACCAATTTTAAATATATTCAGTACGAATATAGGTATTTCAAATAATAATAGTTCACAATATTACAGATTTTATACATTTTTGATCAAATATAACCATGGTGAGCATGAGAGAGAAAGAAATACATATACATATACATACATTTTTCATAGAAATTTGAGATATTTGAGATTTTTTTACATTTTCGGTAATGATTTTAGATCACATTATTTATAAATTACTTTTTACACAAGTTTTACATTCATGCTGTTCACAAAAAACTAATAAACTAACAAAACTCCTTGAATTTAGACACTGCTTTTGTTTATCCTTTTCATTTTATTACTTCAGTAATCTCCATCCATTCTTTACAAAGTTTGTCTTATGTAGGGTCTAAATTGCCCATAGGAATATTAGGAATATGGGAGTCTATTCCAGCACATTTCAGACGCCCTGGACGGATGGCCAGTCCATCACAGGGCCAACACACACACACTCACTCACTCACTCACTCCTATGGGCAATTTAGTGTCTCTAATTCACCTTCATGTCTATGGATTGTGGGGAACACCGGAGCACCCGGAGGAACCCCACGCCAACACGGGGAGAGCATGCAAACTCCCGGGTCAGCATGGACCTCAACTAAACCACAGGACCCCCCTGTTGTAGTAGCATGTTATTACAATGTTTACCATTTTTTATGAATACAAGGTAACACTTTATTTTGATTCTACTAAGAGTGAGTTACCAGCAGTCATTAGAGTATTAGACTGTCTGTGTATAATATCTTCTAACACTTTATTTTGATGAGTCCACGACATACTATCAGAAACATATTTGTCAACTTATTCTACTAACCCTAAACCTACCCTAACAGTCTACTCTGAGAGTTAATAGACATGTAGTTGCGAATTAATGAAAATTAGTTGACATGTAGTTACAAAGCTGCTTACAGTTAGTAGAATGTCTGAAGTGACTGTCAAAATAAAGTGTAACCGAATGCAATTGCAATTTTTAATAAAATATTGGCAAAATCATCTCTGAAAATGAAAACATATACGTAAGTATTGCAGAAATTGACAACACTTTAGTAAAGATTCTCCATTTATAACTTTACAAAGTAAAAACCCCACCAGTGACGGCAAACGATGTGAAATTACTTACCCGTGCAGAGAGGCAGCAGCAGGAGCAGAACCAACCAGGCCTTCATCTTGGATCTGTGGGTGTGATGTAGATTCAGTGCTGTCTGGCTGCTCTGAAATGCTTGCTGGAAGCGAAGCTGTTGCTCTTTTATACCGATGTGAAGGTGCAGTGTCACATTACAAACACACATACACGCACCGTTCAAAACGTAAACAGTTTTATGACTCTTCTAGGAACAAATAATGATGTAAGAGAGTTCTGTGAATGGATGAGGTCAGCATTAAATGCATCAATAAACCCTGCTTTACATAATTACAATAAACCCTGCTTTACACAGTGTGCTTTTCTAAAGTGTACTCAAGTGTGTTAAGAAATATGAAAGTGTATCCCTTTTTGTGGCCTTTTACTTAATGATATTATAGATTTGTATAGTCTTTTCAAGTTAAATCAAGTACTTTTTTATATTAAATAAATATTAAATATATTTTAAGAATTGAAGTAGACTACACTTTACAAGCCTGTGTAGAAATGTAGAGTGAAAGCAAAAAAATACACACACACACAAAACAAGAAAAAAAAGTATCTTGTTGCAAATAGCATGACAAAAGTTATCTTCAATGTTTTTGTTTTTGCTTTTACATATTTTTGTTACACTATAGGACACACTGATACGTCTATGTATTTATATATATATACAAATGTTTTTATTTCATATGACAGTATTTCAATATTTTTATTGTATGTTTTCTATTATATTTCTCTTATAGTGGTGATTGGGAACTACTGTATATATATATATATATATATATATATATATATATATATACTGTTTTCACACTATAATGTGTTACGGGACTCTCACTTAGATGTCTGCTTCAAACACATTATCATTATATACAGTGCTCTCCACTAATATTGGCACCCTTGGTAAATCTGAGCAAAGGTGGCTGTGATTATAAAATAAAGGGGTCCCAATAATTAAGGCTAACATGTATTGGTGAAAAACATTTATTTAATCAAAATAATTATTTTCCCTATTTTCAGTTGTTTTTCTTCAGTGATAGGTTAGAATTGTGTGAATTGTTTTAAATGAAAGATCAAAAGGATAAACAATGCAGATTTATTTCACAGCCACCTTTGCTCAGATTTACCAAGGGTGCCAATATTAGTGGAGGGAACTGTACATTACATATATATATGTATGTACTGTGTATATAGAAAGATAGATCAGTTAAATATTTACCTGCTTGATATGTGTTTAAATAATATGAACAAAACATATCGTCTGATGTAAACGGAAAACAATTTTTAAGTTTTACAAAAAATGTTTTGATGAATTTGATGAACTGTGAGAGTTACTTGCAGAAACCCTTTTTCATCTTTGTCAGGGGTGTCAAACTCAGTTCCTGGAAAGCCACAGCCCTGCAGAGTTTAGATTTAACCCCGATTAGAGGCACCTGAACCAGTTTTTCAGGTTTATTTTACTACACGCTGTGTGCAGGGCCAGCTAATCTCCAAACTGAGTTTGACACTTTCCTGATGCATGAAGCCAGACTGCAGAAGGAAGACAGCTGCTGCTCCCAACAGTTCACATTCCTGACATCAACACTACATGTGAGGACATTGTTAACTGTGTTTAATCTAAACAAAACTCTTTGATGATGTGTCATTTGGGCACACTTCTGATGTGGGACATCCTGTGTCGAACGGTTTTTATCAGAGCATATCTGAATCCAGTACATCATGACCAGATAATGAAGCTAGAAAGGTTAAGATGTGGTTGCTGTGCTTTATATACAAACAGGACACTTCATAAGAACACCGGTGCTTAATGAGTCATATTAATTTCCCCGTATATTCGGTGAACATTGATTGCAAAATAACATGCTGTATAAGTTTTGCTTATTTAAAAATAACCACCTGCTAGGAACGTTGTTTTATGTTTGCGGAATGACCTATACCAATTTTAAGGGAATGTTACAGCACACTTTACAGAATCTTACCTTTTAAGTGTTATAATGTATCATGTGCTAACAGACACATTTGCACATTTTCATAGTTTCCAGAACTATTAGTGGAAGTTCCCGAGTGTTTGCACCAAAGAAATAAGAAACACATTTAGTTCTACCCTGTTGAAAAGGTATGCCGTGGCCCTTAGCTGGTCAAGTGCTGGTCCTAAGCAGCTAAGGACTAGCTTAAACCAGCTCTCACCAGCAGCCATGCTTCAAAACATCCCTAACCAGCATATGCTGGAATTTTCAACAGGTTAGTTGTAATTTAGCTCTTACTTCAGAGTATGGTCAGCTCTACGGGAACTCCTTGTGATGTATGTGTACGAAAGTATTTAGTATACAGTAAGTACGAAGTATGAAATACAAGCAACGCAGCACATAAAAAAATAGCCATGTAAAAATATTTGCTTCACTAATATGAAATATGTTATTTTCTAAGCCTCGGTGACAACACTGCAAGTTGTCAGAAAAGATTTAGTCAGATGTTCATGCTCTTTCTCCAGTATTAAAGGGGTTACATGATGTGATTTCAAGATTTCCTTTTTATTTGGTAGCAAGCTGTTAGTGCATAGATACGATCCCTAAAGTCTCAAAACTAAAGAGATATTTTTATAAAAGTTATGGCTCGTTTAAACACACCCTCCCTTTTCACAGAGTGAGTTTATTTTCATAACACCACCCAACTAGTATTCTCGCTGTAGCGTTGCTGCAGGTGCCATGTTCTGGAGACACTGTGCGTGAAAGCATACTTTGTTTGTGCTTCCAATAGAGGACATAAATAGAAATCAGTGGTTAAGTTGAACAGTTCAACACAAATATTAGAGTGTGATCAGCACGTTTATGGAGGAGGGAATCCTAAAACATGGAGAGTTTGTGTAACCAACCCTGGGTCCGCTTCCACCATGACTTGTCCTCGCTCCGAGCGGGTCTTAAACCCAGTTCTCTGCCATGGGAGGCGGGCGCTCTAACAAGCAGGCTAAAGGCCATGACCTCTAACGTCAGTAGCTAGAGCACCTCTTTTTGAGATCAGGGGAGTGAGTGATTTGCAAGGACAGTCTGGTGCTTCTGGCTCCTGTAAGTACCTATGTTTTCATATTAAAAGCTGACTATTCAAACGGGAGCATTGAGCAGCGAAGGTTAGTGCTTGTTGTTTATCGTTTCTACGTTAACAAATGCAGACATTTACGAGTCGCAATGCTTAAAAATACTGTACTAAATCATCATAATCTGTAATTATGTCCTCACTGGATGCAACAAATGCCTTGTATATGAGCATAATGCGTACAGTATGTGTGTTTTTAAAACGTAAACCCCATAAAACCCATAGCAAATACATAAAGTACTTTTTAGCAACATCTTATGATCTTTTTCTTTCCTTTCCTTTCCTACTTTTACAGATAATAAGATACAAGGTGTACCCCTTGAAACATTAGCATTCAGTGACAACTTCTGTACTCTTTGTTTAATCTGAGAGTGTGGCTATGTTCAGTCAGCCAGTTCTGGAGTGATGGTCACTGCCACCTTCACTGGCACAATTCTCAACGCCTCAGTATTACTGCGCTGGTCACTCACACATGGAGAGAAGAAAGGAATGAGTTTTTTGGTGGGCAGATGTGAGAAGGTGTAGATATGCGTCATGTCAAGTGGGTCGTAAAAGGAGATTTTCTTGTCATTGTTGTTTAAACAGACGCGGATCCTGTGTGGTTTTCGTTTCACGGGGACCCTAGTCCAGGGTTTTGTGCTAGCACTGTATTGGCCACCTTCTCTTAAAGCCAGAGCCCAAAATCCAGATTCGGAGTTGACTTTCAGAATTCCCTGACGGCTCACACAATCCATCACAACACCCAAGTCCCATTTAGTCTTATTTCCCACCTCCACCTCCCAGCAGTGTACACCTGCGTCGAGAGTTGTGTTACCAAGAACGCAAACACAGAGTTCAAAGCGCTCTGGGTTATCTGGGATATCTGCCTGTAAATCTCCGTAATGTACGCTGGTCAAGTCTTCAGAAAGTTTAAGCCATTTTGCTGCAGTGTTTGGGTCCATTATTATGGGACCTAAAAGAGATTTTACAATCAAATACACACTTGTGTAAATCTACACTAACCAAATAAATAACACTAACAATGTCACTGCACCAGAGTTTGCTTTAATCAAACACAACCTGGCAAACACTCTAGGTGATCCTAATACTTACTGTACTGCACTTGTCCCAACATCTTTTCCCACACTTTAAACTTCAGGTTTCCCACGTGTTTAGCAACATCTATAAGAGAATCCGGTGCTAAAACAATCGATTCTTGAGGAGTATAAGGAGCACTGCAACAGAAAGTTGGTCACAGTATTACATTGATGGTATACAATAACGAGTTCATTATTTAAAATAAAACATACTGATGAATATATTTGTGAATCTTACAAAACTGAAAGACGTTATATTGCTTTAAAACAATGCATATTGTCAGAAGCGTTATGCAAATAAATGTAATCTTACTTTACCTTATTTTTTTTGTTGTTTTTATTAATGTTTATAATCAATATGTAAATGTACATTTATCGGTAGTGTGTTAACTTTGAGATTATTTAAAAACATATTGGCCCGGTTTCACAAACAGGGTTTAGCTTAATCCAGGACTAGGCATTAGTTAAATTAAGATATTTAAGCAACTTTTACAAAAATGCCTCATAAGAAAATATTACAGGTGTGTATCTTAACACTGAACAATGACACTGACCTGTTTTAAGACATGTCAGAGCAAGATATCTTCATCTGAGCCAGCTCGAACATGCAGTTTAGTCTGGGACTAGCTTAAGCCTTGTCTGTGAAACTGGGGGATTGTGTACAGCACAGAAAATTATGGGAATCAATCACAAAAATAGAAATTAAATTTAAAAATATAACATCTCGTAAGGATTTAAATGACATACAAATAATAAAACAAAAAAGCTAATTCTTTTCTGTTTCTTTTTAATTTTGCGCTAAAATAAGTTCTTTTTGTGCGATTTTTTTTAAATTAATTAATTACTATTACCTGTCAGTGTATCTTTTATAAGCCTAAAAGAAATTGAGAGAGAGAAAGAAGAAAAAAACTAAATTTACAACAAATATTACAAACTCAGGGTAGCATAAATTACAAAATTAATTTAAGAATTTTCCATGGAAAAAAAAACAAAAAACCTCTGGTTTGGTTACCTGGAGGAACTGGATATCTTCTTTTTTTAGATCTGATTCTTTGTTTTGGATGGTGTTGGAGATGTTCTCTATTTTATTGCTGAGATCCTCCAATTTTTCCCGCATGGTTTTATTTTTTTTCTCTGCTTCATCTTCCAGCATTGAGATGCGTGCTGCTTCCTCCAGCCGCAGGAAGTGACGCAGCTGCTCAAAATCCTTTTTGATTAAATTCACAGTGAGTCTGGTTTGCTCCTGAAGAAAACGTTTCAGTCAGTGTATCTGATTTAATATAACATACAGATGATCCAGATGGGTGTGCAGTACCTTGATTAACTGTGCTGTTCTGAGACACTCGTTCTTTTGAGACTGGAAGGTGGTTAGATCCTCCTTTAGTGGCCCTAATGACAACGTCACCTTTTCCTGAAAGAATTATCGATTCTAGTGTGATCATTTTTATCAATCCAAAAGACTAGTTTTCTCTCTTCCTCTTTTATGCTTGTTTTTGTTTGCAGAGATCTTTTTTCTCTTTCTTTAAGTTTTGTAGGTCACCTAACCTTGTCTCATTTCTCTCTCTATTTACATCCTTTTTCTTCTCCTGTTCTCTACCAGATTGTGTTACACTATTTGAGGTGTCAGTCCTGATGTATGCTGTTTGTTAAGTCTTATCCACTCTGTTTGTTCTTGGATTACGTTGCTTTTTGGCTGCATTACAAATTTTTGGTTGTGTAATTTATGGTAATCTGTCTGTGTGATGTTTGCTTGCTTTCCTGATTTCTATCCCATGGTTTCCAGCCCTGCCTGTGATTGTTTATTAGGAACTGCCTTTTTCCACCTTCGTTTGACCTTTCTGTTTTGTTAGCTGTGTGTTAATAACTTTGTCTGTGTGTTACAGTCTTTGCAATGAACAACTGCAAAAAGTAAGCTAATCCTTTACAATACAGTGCCATTAGTTAACATTATTTAACTAAAATAACATTACTAAAATCATATGTTGTATTTTGTAATATTATTTGATGAAACTGCTACGAACCATTTTATTTTTATTATCTAACATAATAATGTGTAAGAAATTATATTATATATATAACAAGTATACACAGTAAACACTTTTTATATAAAGAAGAAAAGTTTTTGATTGTTTGACAGCAATAGAAATACAGTACTGCTTTAGCTTAATTTACTGTAATAAAAATCACTGCACAAACATCTATATGCATGCAATTAAATGTTTTACAAGACCTTGAGTTCCTGGGCAGCTTCCTCCAGAGGAATAATCTGATGTTCCTTGTGTTTTCTAGATCGTTGACAAATGGTACACAAAGCCTCCTGGTCATCCTCGCAGAACAAGACGAATCTCTTTCCATGGACACTGCAGCGCTCCTCTAGAGTCTGGATCGATTCCTCTTCACTGCTTTGCACTGCTTCTTCTACGCTGGACTGTTGATTGGCTCGAAAATGCTCTACTATGTTCCTCAGAGTCAAACTGACTGCAGGCTTTTCACTGGAACACACCGTCCTACAAACAGGGCACGCTCTTCTGAACTGGCCGGTCCAGCACTTGTCAATGCAGGCCTGGCAGAAACTATGGCTGCACCCCAGAACCACAGGGTTGGTGAAGAGCTCAAAGCACACAGGACAGTTCAGATCTTCTGAAAATGAAGTCAGGCGAGCCATTTCTCAGTGTGTTTTTTCTTTTTCTCTCAAAATTTGTCCACGTTTGGCCGAGGTCTCTGGTGATAAAGTAAAGCTACTTCCACTTTCACCCAAGTAGATGAAACTTTTTTTAAGAATGCAGTTCAGCAGGTAAAACTAAATGAACAGGTAGATACTAAACAAAACAAATCGCCTGCATTACACTGACTGTTTTAACATGTACTTTCCTTTTGTCGTTTTTGTGTTTTTAACCTGGTGTTTTCTGAACATACATGTGCAATTGATTTCAGCCTGGTATGTTCATTTAAAGGTAATCAACACCTCAAAAAGTAATTGAATAAACCAAGAATTTGAACAGGAGAATGATATGAAGAATGATTTTTCTTTCTGAACACCGTTGTAAACCGACCACAGATCAGCGTCTAGAAGTCAGCCTGAATCTTGAGGATCTAGTCTTGAAAGCATGGAGATCTCCGTTTGTCATTTCATTTACTACCACTAGAGGGAGCACACGGCACAAAAGTGCACGAGTGAAGCAGTCATAATCCTACATGCTATTTAATTAAGAGTTTCACAAAATACACTTTGGCCATATATGTGCACCCCTGGAATCACGTTCTGGTCAGAAGGCCTAAGTTACCCTGAATAGAGTATGTACTGTTACATGCACTCTTAAAAATAAAGGCGCTTTGATGTTAGAACCATTTTAGGTTCCACAAAGAACCATTCAGTCAAAGCAAACAAAACAAACAAACATCTCTTACTTAATTTTACAATCTGAAGAACCTTCTTTGAGAAGAACCTTTCGTAAAACAGAAAAGTTTTAAATGTTAACAAAAAAGGTTTTTCTATGGCATCGTGAAGCACCTTCATTTTTAAGAGCATGTTATTAATAATTTTAATGAACAGAAATGCTTTTATCCTCCCAATTTAGAGCAGTTTTGTTCATTTAGGTGGCTTTTTTTTTTCGGACACTTTTTAGACTAACAGAGATATATAATACTTTATTCATCCCTTAATGTCATGCAGGGACTAATATAGAGTCACAAGTTCGCACTTCCTCATGGTATAAAGAAAAAATATCAAATTTGGCATGCTGTCCGGGGAGCGAGCTGGGAGAACGGTGGACTCCGAACCCTAGTGGTTTGAACCCTGGCGAGGGCAAGAGTCTGCCCCCCCGGAGGAAGGCATGAAGCAGGATAGTGGGTGGAGAAGGGGTGGAGGAGGGATGTGCAAAAGACTAGATGCGGAAGTAAGGGAAACGGGGTTATTTATAGTAGAAAGGAAGGATTTGATTGGGTATGTGTAATGAGGGGATTGATTAGGTAATGCGATGCCAACTGTGATCAATTCGTCCAGCGCTCCTCCCAAAACTTTGTTATTTGCAAAACATGCACTAAAGATAAATATAAACACACTATATAATATACAGTATGTGTTCACAGCAGTCATAATCTACAGAAAATGTAATATTTGCCATTGAAAAACTTTCCCTTCCAGAAATTCACTTACACAATCATTTATTTGTTTAATTCTATTTTGGTGCATATTTGTCAAGAATGGCTGTCCATTAGAGGTGCATATCTCGATGTCAAAGTTTCAACTCTCAAATTGAGAAGATACATCTACAAACACACACACACACACACACACACACACTTCAAACTAATTATGAAAATGGCTGAGATTCACAGGTATTCGTTAGTCTTTCAATATAAAATCAATATAATTTGTTTAGATGTTCACAGAAATATCTCAATAATCTGGAGTTTCTGGAGCCCGAATTAGTAAAAAAAGCAGTTTTTGTAGTTAATACTAGATTATTATCACCGAGTCTGGCCTGACAGGTTTAAAAATAGGCCAGGCTCTGACAGGGGAGTTAAGGTCATTCCTGTCATCTGTTCAATTTCATTTGAAAAGCCGAATCCATCCTGCTCTACTTTTCACTGTGAGAAAACGTATGTGTGCACCCCTGTGTCTGAGAGTGTGTGTGTGTGTCAGGATCTCTGATAGCCAGCAAATATTTGAGTGATGATTGTGTACCGAGAGATGTCTGATTAGAAGAATGTTGCAATCAGTAAAATGCTTCAGAAGTGCTTTAGTCCAGCTCCTTTCACAGGGGGAACCAAACAAGTGTGTGCTTCAGTGTGTAGAGCCGGCTGTCAATCATGCAGTCTTGCGCTCCTCGGCAGGATGAGGGACAGATTAAGTGTGCCCGATGCATACTGACGCCATGTGCTCACACCTCCATAACCACTAGAAAAATTATCTGGCCCCCCGCAATTGCAGCTTGCATCCAACCCAAACAATTTTTGAACGATTCCAATTCAAATAATAATTTCAGCCGCTCTTCAAAAAGGGACGCCATTCTCAGACAGCGCATTAAAAGAAAGCTAGCAGTTTTGTTATGAAAATGTATTACAAAAAAGCTAATTATTTTAAATCATTGCTCTTCAGAGCTGCTTCTATCGGTGGTTATTCATTTTTTGCAATGAGTTAATGGGATGTTATGTCTCATTCAACAAACTCAAGCTCAGTTCAGTCCTTTTGATGATTATGGCTGACACACTATGGCTGATCCTTTCAAAGTATTCTTATTTTGTTATTTAGTCCCATCACCAGGCCCATTACAATGTCTGTGAACAATATGACGCCTCCCCCCTGTACTCTTACAAAGAGAGTTTCAGTTCAAGCCAAGCACAATTGGGGAATTTAAAAATAAAGCTGATGGCTTTTCGTCATGCTTTTCCAGTTATATGACTCACAGGAATTTAATGGCTGGGATTCATTTGAATGAAGCTCTTCTGCTCCCCACAGGGGAGGTATTTGCAATACTTCTGTGTCCAGGCAATACAATTATATTGGAGCCGAGAAAGCACCATCCTCCTACAAATCTTAAAGACTGTATGTCTGATCAAAAGCTATTTTCTTTGAAAGTTGACTCTTCTCTCAATCTCAGAGATTGATTTTTATGAACACATTTCAACTTTTACCTTTTTTCCTACATTAAAGCAGGGCTGTCCTGGAGAGCTGTGCTGCGTCAGAAATCGCAAACTGCTTAAGTAGGTTCTACATTTAAAACCGAACGTACTACCCAACCGTTAAAAAGTGTGTTCTATATAGTATGAATGGGGGTAGTATGGAACTCAGACGTGCTATATCCGCCATATTGATGATGTCACGTGTCATGCGTCGTCACAACAGCGCGACAATTTAAACTTTCAAAAAGTCATCCGTTTATTTAGATCGTGTTAAACAAGTGTACTTTAATCACAATAAATAATGTTTTTTCCCTGAGGTACTTACAATTGAAATGAGCTGCGTCTCAACTTTTCGCCATTTTTCGAATATGACGCCTCCTCTCCTAGAGCCTTATGGGATAGGGAAGTGTTCATGTGTACTACAGAATTCGGGTGGAAGCAGTAGGTCATCTGGGTACTTCTCGTCTACTGATTTCGAATACTATGAATTTGGACATACTACTCGCATCCAGTGGCGGCTACTGGTCTGTCAAATCGGGAAAGCTCATTTTTGGCCTACATCATAAAATTGTCTATTTATTTAAAAGTAAAAAAGTAAAAATTCCTTTTCAAGAAAATGGTCTGTGACCGAATTAATGAATGAACGATCTAAAAAATATATTAAACTCTGCAAAAGTGAAACAAGGAATGTGGTGTATAATTGTGTGAAATGTATGATGAAAATCAAGCAATTTCGCCAAGCAAATATAAAGAAATAGGTTGCAGCAGTTTTTATTTCGACTCTGATAGCGAGATTCTGGACACTGAACTTCTGCACATCCTGATTTTGCTAAGCTCAACGTGTTCTTATGTCAGCATATTTTGTACACTATGGAACAACATTTTAGTCAAAAAATGTATATTTGACCATATTTCTACACCTAAACCTAACCTTACCCATAGTAATGCCTAAAATCAGATTAAATGATAGATGAATGGCACTGATGTACCAGCATCAAACACTGATATTAACCCTTAATTTCACTAAAATTATAAATTGGCTCTTCAAATCTGATTGGCTAATCACAATGTTGTTCCAGGGTCAACAAAGATGCTAGGAACATGTCGAACTCAGCAAAATCAGGTTCTGCCCGAAATTCTCACATATATTGCAAGGTGCCTAATTCGCATTTCTTCACTTGTGCAAGTTCATGTTTTTTTGCTGAATTGCACACATTTAAGATTTGCCAATTTGTTTGTGCGCATGACCTACACATATTACCCCGCCCCTAAACCTACCAGTCACTGGGGTTTAGACAAACCATACGAAATCATACGAGTGAGGTTGTACGAATCCGTACAAATAATTCTTAAACAATTTAAATGTTAAGCAAGAAATCTGATTGACTGCAGAATCAGCAGTGGACAACCATCATGTAACAAAATAGGGCCTTTTGCATTGTGGAACTATTTCGTAGTACCCAAACTAATTGTGGAACTACCCACCCATCCCGTTTGGAGGAACTGAATTAGCTCCTTCAGAGTAGAGTCTAAAAAGGTACTAGGAACTATTGGTGATTTAAGGGACACTGTTTGGCTAAACGCGTATATGAAAATGCCCTTTCCCGCCATGATTTACAATGTTGTGTAAACATATGCTGTGTAAACGTTGTATCAACTTATTTGTATCAACAAAGAAATATAATTTCCATTGCACAATGTGATCCAACAAACTAATTTAAGATGTGTTGACAACAATATTGTGGACAATGTTTCTGCAATATATTGGATATATTGAACTACATAAACGATTAATTTAAAAAAGTGCTCGTAGTAGAAACGGCCCGTTAAAATTTAGTGAGTGCACGCTTTCCAGCTATCTCAATAATGCAGTATGTGGGAGATATAAAATGTTACCTGTGTGGCATTTCCAAGAGGCCTTGGAGTGAAAACATTGAGATGAGAGAGTGTATTATGGTAGTAAATGTTGTGTTCCTCTACCCTATTCTCAAATAAAATTGAACTGTGTGGTACGAGAGAACTGAGAGGAGTGAGTCAGCCAGAAAGGGAACAATCTGAGCCAAGCAGTTCTCTGGATTTCACAAAATCTTGTGAATAATTTCCAATTTTACCTTTCAAAGGAATGCATTTTGGGACTGGTTCTTGGATGTTTTTTTAGGTGCTGCAAAGGTCAGATATGTAATGTATAAAAGTGAAAAAGTAACCTTCTCGAATCTTCAGAATTCCATTCATGAATGAAGTCTATTATACGACCCAGTAAAAAAGCTATCCCTTCATCTCAATGGCAGTTTCTTGGATCTATGAATAGATAAGTGGTAATACCTTCTATGCAGGAACCATTGTTGTTGTATTAGACATTAATGGAAAGTCTGTACATTCTCATTTTAGTAAACCATAGACCGACCCACCGGTGGTCAAGTCAATTTAGCCTAATTTTCAGAGTTTGATATATTCATCCCTGATGATACAGGGAGCTTTTTTTGTAACCGTGCATCCTTCCATCAAATTGAGTTTGCATGATTATCTGCAAAATGACTCTCTGCATGAGAGATGAAAACATCAGAAATATGAAAACTCAAAGTGCTTGGCCAAATAAACTTTGCGGTCTTCTTCCCACTTCTGCAGGCAGCATCACTTTGCAGTTGGCACTAGTTTGAGTCTGACCGGTAAAAGTCATTTAGCTCCTGGTGTGTGGACGCATTTTTTCCTAACAGAATCCAAAAAAACAGATCAACTCATTCAGATCCTAAAGTTATATTGTTATAGAGTTGTTATATTGAAGACCCAAGCCATTTGGCTTTTCAGGTAAATTTGACTTTTGTTTTAAGATGCTGTGAGTTTACTGGAAAACGAGACAATGATTAGGCAGTGTACCAGTTCTCTCATTCTTTATCTCTCTGTCTCTTATCTTTCTCCGTGTGTCTTCTATAGAGTGGAGTTTGTCAGCTGAATGATTAAGAAAGATTAGTAGAGACAGGCTGCTGCTGGTCACTGGGCAGATGTATGAGGAAGATCTTGACTCGACAGCAGAGTGGATTTGCATTTAGATCGAACACTCACAGAGTCCTATAAACACATGCATATGGAGGCTTTTTTTGTGTGTGTCAGCTGCTTGTGTTATTGATCAGCTCGGGCTTTGCATCAAAAACTTTCTGTGACAAGGCAAGACAGGTTAAAGCTAGAGGACACAAGAGTAACTTTTATCCCCCCCTTTTTTTTTTTTTAAATGTGCGCATCAATAGAGAAGCAAATGACTCTAATAACATCTTATTCCATGTTTGGCATAAAATGAACATAAATTATGTGCTATTATCATTAGCAAAAAAACTAATATTGACTGAATAACTGAAATAAAACTTACTTAAAAAAGCCCATATAACTAAAACAAAACAAACAAACGGAACATAAAAATAAAATATACATTTTAGATATCAACAAATCTTATAAAAGTATATATCAATATAAAACTTTTATTAATGACTTTTAATAAAATAGCATGTGTGTACAGTACAGTTCGTTGGTTGAATAGTGAATATTAAAATATAATCTAGTATTATATATGAACTCTGTAATCAAGAGTACAATATTTATTCCAAATTAAGTATTTATTTATTGCAAATATTTGAAAAAATCTTCATTGCATCTTTGCATGCTGTTGTCATGTTTTACTCGTTTTGTGTTTTTGTATTCTTGGTTTAGTTTCGTTTTCATGTCTTCCTGTTTTAGTTTCGGTTTTGAGTTCAGTTCCTGTTTGCCCTTATTTGGAGTTCCTGTCATTATGTCTTTATTAGTTGATTTGTATCCACAATACAAATTAACAGCAACAGACAGATTTTTAGACACCTTGTATATTTGATATATATTTATAATTGATATATATATATTATTACTGATATATATTAGATATTTGAAGTAGCATTTGAACATGATTTTTCAAATAATTTATTTATTTGAATTCTGATATCTCTGCAGAGTGAGACATGTTTCTGTTGGTCTAAAATACTTGGGGTCAGAGGTAATAATTTTATTTCTGTCAAGACATCTGATGAGGAATCCTCTTAGAAATCCCTTTACTTTCTTTTAAATGTTTGTAAACTTTCAAATCAGCTGTCAGTTCTCTTCAAAGAAAAGAAAAGCTTTTCATCAAAGGCGCATATAATCTTTGATCAGGTCACAAACCTTATGCAGAGCGTGAAGTCTAAAGGGCAGTACTTGAGGCGAGAGCCCCTGAGAAATGAAATTTATGACACCTGAAAGCACGTGGCAATTATCACCTCAGACCGTAATTGCAGACGCGTTTTTTTCACACTTCACAGAGGTTCCCTGACTTTGAACTATGAAAATGACATCTACTGAAAGCTGAGGTATTCAGCTCATGACTTTACCTTCAGAATGCCCAGTCTGTACTCCTTTTCATTTTTATTGATCGGCTACAGTTAGGTGACTTTAGATCAATCATATCTGGCATTTCCCATTTATTAAAGAACAGTTCTATCATTGTTTACTTAACCTCACGTGGTCCCAAACCCATACTCTTTTAATTCAGTGTTCAAAAGCGGAAAATACCTACTGTTGAAGTTAGCATTTAGGGTTAAAGCATATTGACTTTAATTAACTTGCTAAGCAAGATTTTTCTTTAAATGGTTGCTCCACCATGATAGTTAACCTGCATGTGAAGGAAGATTTATGTTGAAGAACGTCTCAGAGAATGCAACAAATACAGCTCTTGAATTGCAGATTTCCTCAAAATGCAACAATACACAAAGAATAGCAACTTTTTCAGTCCTTTTATTGCGTACAGTTGATACACTTTAATACATGTGTTCCCTGGGAATCAAACCCATGACCTTGGTGTTTTTACCGGTTTCTACAGGAACACACTGTGGGTAATCAATGCTGTTTTGAATGGAAGAGGCCCCTGAGAGCACTCATGCTGAGTTAATGTGATGACTGTTGGGCTGCTGGCTCAGCAACACGCACTCAGCATGAAGAAAACTGAGAAATTAAGTCTCAAACCCACTGGAATGAGACAGCTCCATAAAGCCTAATCACACATTCCTCTGCTTTTTGAAAAAATAGCCTGACACACACACACAGGTAATTATAATTCATAACTGGGCCATGACGCTAAGCAAGGCAATCTTAATAGAATTGTCCCAGAGGGAGCTGAATGTAGCAGTAAGCAATGCCCCTGTAAAGTAAAACAGGAAATACAACTGTGCACATTTATTACAACTTACACTATCCCAGATGCAATTTTTCTGTGCATTGTAGAAGCGATATAATACATTTATAGTTTGCTTTGGAAACGACGTGCTTGTTATGTGAATGTTGGATTTTTTATTTGTAATCTTTACAATGTTTTGTCAAAAGTTTGTTGTTTATATATCTTTCAGTAATATCCCTGCTTTTCTTATAATTTCTTCTGAAGACTTTCCTGTAGCTCAAACAGAAGTAAGTTGCTTTGAAGTGTAAGTTAATAATAATCTCAATGTCTCATATGCAACAAACTAAATATCTTCATTGATAAAGTACTTTTTAAAATAGCAGCTAAACTATCAGCACTCTCAGAGAAAAGGTACAAAAGCTGTCCAAATAAGATACCAATGTACCTTTTGAAACTGACCCAGTAACAGCTTTTGTACCTTTTTACTCACAAATCTTTCTATGAAATTGAGTTGTTCTGCCTCATAACTTTTAGCTCTGTTTGCTCTAAAAAGTTTAAAAGCTTGAATGCCTCTATAAAATATAGCAGTGCAAACTTCAGAAAACAATAATCGAAATGTCAGACTCATGGCCGATGGCCAAATACAGGTCAATGACGCATTTTATTGGACCTGCCTCTAGACATCTGAAATATGAACCGTATGGCTGTGAATGCTCTATAACTAATGTCACTTTTAATTTAGAGCTGTAGCTATATGTCTTGCTTTTAGACTTAGGCTACTATCTATAAAATTAGCAAAAAAGAGAGAGAAAAAAAGTAAACAGGTGAGATAATCACGAGAGACTGAGTGTTTAGGTAGAGGAAAAAAACAAATGAAAAAATATATAATTTACACCATCATTATTAGATGAAAGCCAAGGCTAACTGTGTGACTGTACTGACAGCCTGGGGTGCGTTTCCCAAAGGCATAGTTAGCCTACTATGGTCGCAAGTTCCGTCGTTACCAGCATAGTTCAACGATT
>JAUMHR010000063.1:3420603-3433361 GCA_032361145.1 Enteromius fasciolatus | reverse complement strand
ACAACAAATTCCTCGTATGTGTAAACATACCTGGCAATAAAGCCCATTCTGATTCTGATTCTGATTCTGATTCTGAACTAACCCCACCCCCGCCACCTACGACGACGATACCATCGTCCATCGCAATGTTTCACATTAGACATGGTACAATGCCGAATTGGACGACATCACCCAACCCTAATTTTAAGTGTAAATAATAGTAAAATTATAAAATGATATATCAATTTGATGCATCCCTACTGAATGATAGTATTAATCTTGTAGCTTGTTGTTTGGCACAAGTTTTGATTTCAGATAATATATTATAGTATTTATGTTGCGTTTTGTTTTTTAGCTGACGCTCTAGAAAAGTAATATTACACAAACACAAAGTGTTATAATACTTAAATCAGATATACGGTACAGAATAAAATTATCTTTTTAAACCTAAAAACTAAATGGGTCTCTCTATTTTAAGTGAATTCCATATTTTGTTAAATTTATTGATCATACCTAGTCACCTCCAAGATAAAATAACCCTGTTTTGTCATGACCCCAAAAACATATTTTATTAAGAATATTGAATGAGATGGTCTAGAATGAGCTATTAGTTTTGATATGTTATCTTAGGATGAAGTGATAAAAGTTTTAAGTGTAGTTTGATTGTCCAAATACATTCCAAGGAGACTGCATAATTAAAGTCATATGTTAAACTAAATGTATCTCCTGTTTGATGGGAAAGAATATTAACAATCCAAACAGTTTATATTTCTCCAGGTTGGAGTTATGGTTTATTGCTGGTCAAAAGGCAAAAAATCTATATGTTTAAAGTACTTTTTATAAACAAGTGTAATTTGACTAAACATAAATAGTGTTTTATTTTCCCTCGTGAACAGAAAAAAGAGTGGAAAAGTCAAGACCGCATACAAGCGCGAGTACGTCAACCTGGGCTGTGATGTTGACTTTGACTTTGCCGGTCCAACCATCCACGGCGCTGCAGTGGTCGGCTATGAGGGATGGCTCGCCGGTTACCAGATGTCCTTCGACACTGCCAAGTCCAAGATGACCCAGAACAACTTTGCTGTCGGTTACAAAACCGGAGACTTCCAACTGCACACTAACGTGTACGTCCTGAAGCATCACTACATCATTCTAAGTGCATGAGACGGGGACCTGGTTTATTTTAGTGGAGAGAAGTGTTGATGTAGTGAGAAATGTTGTACATTGAGTTCACTTAGACGTCAAGGATTTTATTGCATGTTGTCTCTGGAGTGACGCATTACTTGGACAAGGACAATCTGGACATATGAAGGATTCAGAATGTTTTTGTTGTTTTTAAAAATATTTAATCAATTTAAATTAGGACAGTAGTTCATCCACCAGGCCCCTGGAGTCTTATTGATTTTTAGATTTAAGAGTAGGTACTTTTTTTTTTTTTTTTTTTTGGTTTTGTTTAAAATAATGATTAATAATTTCTTTTGATTGTCCCTGCAGTAATGATGGCTCAGAGTTTGGTGGCTCAATCTACCAGAAAGTGAGTGATAAGCTGGAGACAGCGGTGAATCTGGCCTGGACAGCAGGAAGCAACAGCACACGCTTCGGCATTGCTGCCAAGTATCAGCTGGACAAAGATGCTTCCATCAGTGTAAGTAAAATGTTCCAACATTTTGAGAAGTCGGCACCCGTTTCTGCATCTGATCTAGTTATTGTCCACAATAACATTGCAATTGCTGTATTAACAATTGAGTATATTACACTGGGGGATTTTGTCTAGTTAAATTACATTTCGGTTTCCCTCAAATCTAATGTCTGTTTACACAAGCATTATCCATGCTCGGTTGTTGATCAATAGCTCTCCTACACAGTCAAAGATGTGTGCTGATTGACAGTGACAAAGTTGTGATGCAATAAAATAGAAAAGAATTTCTGAGAGCAGACATCCTCTGATACAGCTTTTATATTGAGTTTGTGCAGCGAATTTAACATCAACCCACTGTAACTTGTCAGAGATTCGTGCTCCTATGCTGTTTAGCGTTAGATGTACACCGAAATGCAATTAAACCGTAACTAATAAAAGTGGAACTCAAAATGTATGTTTGATTTGAATGTTACATTTGGCTTTCCGTGTGAGCATGGCTGCAGAAATGAGTCAATATTTTCCTCTCTTTATCCACAGGCTAAAGTGAATAACACCAGCCTTGTCGGTGTTGGTTACACTCAGACTCTGAGACCAGGTACAGATATGAACTTCCTTTTTATTAAATTACAGTTGATATTTTAATAGTGAAAGGCATTGATTTCTTTTCTTTTGTATCTTGCAGTATTAATAGCTGGCAACATCATCATGTCCTGTGATTCACTTTAACTTTGTAGACTGATCAAATAGGGTGTTTTAGAAATACTTTATGAAACCTGACCCTTTAATACGTTTGTTTTCAAATAGACTTGTGCATTCATGTGGTTAGGATGCTGTAAAAGCTGCAGTGATTAAATTTGTGATGGTTTTTCAGGTATCAAGTTGACCCTGTCGGCCCTGGTTGATGGAAAGAGCATCAATTCGGGTGGCCACAAGCTGGGCTTGGGCCTGGAGCTGGAAGCTTAAACCTGCTCCTGTTTAACATCAGGGACAAGGGAATATCAGAGAAATCTGGCCTTAAATCTAACTCCAACAGCAACCAGCAGATGGGATGGGATGTGTGCAAAAGCGATCATGTCATGGTCTTTCTTTTTGTCCCCTCCTGGTCCTAATGCCCTTGTTTGTTTTTCAATTGTAGTTGTTCTCTTATAGACATTCAGCTACAAATTAATTTCTTCATCTCTCTCCAGCGCTGCCACAATAATGACATACTCTCTGGGACGGAGGGCATCTTTCTGTTTGGTTACCTTCTCAGTTAGCCGGTGGTGGGATATGGGGTGGATTTTTGAGAAAACTGTCTGATTTCATCATTTGTATTGTATCTGATATTCCTTAGTCGTCTGAATGCGATTCAAGCAACCACTTAACTCGATATTAAAGGTTATACCTGCTATTATTTAAATACTGTCATACCGTTTTCTTCTTTCCATGCACGCAAGGACAAGCTTAAGCAGTTAATTTTTCCTTCGGCAGCCATCCAGGGTAAACGTTGTGCGTGAAGTCTGCCCTCGAACTGAGCAGTTTTTGGGTAGCCTAACTGGGAAATGGACGCTGGTGTTCCTGTGCTGGCATGGCTGGGGTTTTTGTTTTTGTTTGCAGCACAGACGACTATCCGAGGCTCACCGTGATGGTGGGATGGGTTTTGTGGATGTGGTTTGAGCTCAGTACCCTTTTGCTCCCTGTTTCTCGTTATGACCCTAATTCCCTGACATCATGAGTTCACAACACCTGAGAGGTCCTTATGTGTATGTTTGAACTTTTCAATAAACTATTTGAGTTCATCGATGATATAGTTTTTGTGGTTTACAAAACAAATGATTGCCAAAATAAATTATGCCTAAAATTCTGCAGAGGAAAAAACTGCTTAAAGTGCCCTTAAAATGGATTTTAAAAAGTGAGCTTTCATGCAGCGTGTAACACCGCACTGAATGAATGAATGCATCATGCAAAATTTTAAATCTGAAAGGACATCATGTATAAAGTTATTGTCTCTCAAAAGAAGAGGTTGGTCTTTTAGCATTGGTCAGAATGAAAATGCAAATTCATTCTTTGCCAGTTAGGCTGCTTTTGGAGTTAAAATAGTGGTTTTCACAGTAACGCTACACAAAGCAGCACTGCACTCACAAACGCTGCTTTATCAAGCGTTACAGGCAAGATTAAATGAAAATGAGATCAGTCAGACCAATCACAGCGGATCGACGTCATGCAAAGGAGGAGTTATAAAAAAAAAAAGAAAGAAAATCTTCGGTTTGGGAGTTGTTGAGCAAATCAGGTAAAAAGTAAATGCATAGTATAAGACAATGAAAGTGTTTTCTGATCTTGCATAAATGTCAACCTGTTGTTGGGGACTTCCAAAACCAGAACCTTTTATTACCCATAATAACAGAAGTGATAAAACAGACCGGAATACTGCTTATGTTCTGTTTTTTAATGATTGTTTAAATTTTCAAAAGGTCTGACCTATAGATGACCTGTTTTTGAGTGGAAACCGTTTAATGCAACACCGCTTTCATTTAATGTGGGTTCACTGTTACTGGGAAATCTCACTTCTGCTATTATGCATTTGATGCAAAAATGTCCAGTATTCTTTATCAACTCTGCCATCAAAAGTCAGTTTGGGGTAATATTTTTTTTAATCTAATACATGATTGTATATGTTAAAAAAGACGGATTTATCATGAAGAAACGAGAAAAAAGTAAATATAAAGATTCTCCACTATTGATTACATACTGCTTGCTGTTTGCCAAGTATCTGTGTTCTATCGTACATTTTCCTTGTTAAATTTAAAACTTAAGGTCATGAAATTACCACATATAGGGCCGGTTTCCTGGATAGGAATTCGATTAAGCCAGGACTAGGCCTTTGCTAGTTTAGGACATTTAAGAATTTTTTAGAAACATGTCTTACAAAAATGCATTATCTGACAATAATGTATTTTAAGATATCTCAGTGCAAGCTTTTTCCAGTTTAGACAGCTCTAACATTTATTTTAATCTAGGACTAGTCTTAAACCCTGTTCGGGAAACTGCCCCATGATGTTTAGTATTGATTTAATCGTGAGAAAGAAAAAAAAAATCTAAAAGGTTGTAAAACAGAGGAGTAGAATGGAAATCAAGAATTTACTGACGAGTCATCTTGTTGATTAGGCTGAGAGATACATCGATTTTGGGCACAGTGTTGGGAGAGCAATATATGATGAATTCTTACGCTGTTAAATAAGTACATAAGTGATCTCTTGCACTCCTGCTTGCTGCACTACTCCCCTGCACTTCTCTTACAACCTCCATTTATTGCAGTACAGTTGCTTGTGTTTTGCCCACTTGCGCTGTCGCATCTTATAGCGACTCACAGCAGTTGTCAGTCCAAAATGGCATTTTGCAAGCATGCAAAGTTTCATAGAGTTCAGACTAAATGTAGAGCTATAGCCATTAAAAAGGCCTCAAAAACACAATATTTCCAGAGTAAATGATCTTAAATCCCTCATATGTATGCTATATCTTTATATAATATCATCATCTGCCTCTGGGATTAATTACAAAGTTTTGACAAAAAACATTATAATAATTAAAACACTTAAACACAGTGATCTCAGTTAGAAAATGCAATTAATAACCACTAGATGACAGCGGAAAACCACTAATGAGCACACAAACAGTGGTTTTCATATTTGCTGATAGAGACTTATAGTTTACCATGTTGCTCATACAGTTTTTTCCTTACAGTGAAACCTGAAAATAACATTTAAATTCTTTAAAAGAGAAGACTTGCAATGAATTGTTACCTATCATTTATTGCAAACATCTGATATTGCAATACAGTGTGCGAATGTATGCCCGTGCATGTGTGTTGTATTAAAGTGAGTTCCTAGGAAACGTACAATAAATGCGTTGTAATCATTTATAGATGAATCGCTGCCATATTGACATAAAGGAATATTTAAGCTTGTGAAATTACTGGTTAGCAAATGTTGCAATCGAAGATAAGTAGAATAGCATCAGAGCATAAAACACCCGCATTACCAAACATTTTACAAAACTCAACACTGTCGTTCCTCTGAAGGAAAAGGTCAAACATACGGTCAAACACTGATATGCTGGAATATTTATTCAGTTAATGTATAGCACAGTTTTAATGCATACATTTGGCTGATCAGAGCAAGGGATGTAGCAAAATAAAATTTTATACATTCCTCATAGTTCACATTCATTATGTACACAGTGTACGCATGCATCTTGCATCAGAAACATCACACTTCCAGAAAGCAGTTTCTATAAGTCATGCTCAGCTGAGATCATCCCGTCACGCAGTTGTAATTTATATTAGATTTGTCAAGGGTGCTATTTAAACAATCTCTATTTTCAAAGGCATTTCAATCAATATTTTCTGCAGTTTATATTCTACTTTACACCGGAGGGTTTAGTTGTTTCTTCAGGACCTTTGGTGTCCTCTTTGCTGCCGTCTTTGACTTGCTCTGTAGTCTCCAGAGCTTTAGCTTCTGTTTTGGTTGGCGTTTCAGATGTTGCAGCCTTCACTTCATGTGCAACATTGTCTGATTCTGTGTCTTTTTTGACAGTTTCTTCTCTTTTAACATCTTCGCTGGTTCCACTGCCTTTGGCTGTCACACTATCCACCTTTTCAGGCATCTTCTCTTTCCTTTCTTTAGGATCCTTTTGCTCAGGCTTTGCATCAGATGTTGTTTCCTGGGCTTTGGGGGGTTGATTACTCAGTGTTTCATCAACCTGTTTCTCTGTGACTTCAGCTTGCCCTCCACTTGTTGTCACACTTTCAGCACTGCTTTTGCTGTCCTCCTGTTTCTTTGACTTCTCAGGTGATTTTTCTTCCTCAACTTTGGAGAGGCCTTCCTTTGTTTCTTTAGGCTTAGCATGTTCAGCCTTTTCTGTTTTGATGCTGTCTACTCTGTCACTTTTAAGGACTTGTATCTGAGACTTTTCATGTTGGGATTTTTCTTCTGCAGCTTTGGAAGGTTCCTGTGACTTTTCTGCTTCTTTAGGTTTAGCATGTTCAACCTTCTCTGTTTTTACACTGTCAGTTTTTTGGTCCTCCGTTATCGGTGACTTCTCAGGTAGTGATTTTTCTGCCACAACGTTTGAAAGGTCTTCCAGTGTCTTTTCTGTTTCTTTAGGCTTAGCATGTTCGACTTTTTCTGTTTTGATGCTGTCTATACTGTCACTTTTAAGCACTTCCTTTATTGGAGACTTTTCATGTTGTGGTTTTTCTCCTGCAGCATCAATTTTTTGGTCCTCAGATATCTGCGACTTCTCAGGTAGTGATTTTTTTTCCACAGCATTTGAAATGTCTTCCTGTGTCTTTTCTGCTTCTTTAGGCTTAGCATGTTCAACCTTTTCTGTTTTTATACTGTCAATTGTTTGATCCTCCTTTATCTGCGACTTCTCAGGTAGTGATTTTTCTTCTGCAGCTTTGGAAGGTTCTTCTTGCGTCTTTTCTGCTTCTTTAGGCTTAGCATGTTCAACCTTTTCTGTTTTTATACTGTCAATTTTTTGGTCCTCAGATATCTGCGACTTCTCAGGGAGTGATTTTTCTTCCCCAGCGTTTGAAAGGTCTTCCTGTGTCTTTTCTATTTCTTTAGGCTTAGCATGTTCAGCTTTTTCTGTTTTGACACTGTCATTTTTGCCGTCTTCTTGAGTCGGTGACTTTTCTGATTTCTCGACTTTGGAAAGTTCTTGTGTCGTCTCTGTTTCTTTAGGCTTAGCATGTTCAGTCTTTTCTGTTTTGATGCTGTCTGCACTTTTGCTGTCCTCTTGTGTCTGTGACTTTTGAGGTTCTGATTTATCTTCAGCAACTTTGGAAAGGTCTTCTTGAGTCTTTTCTGTTTCTTTTACCTTGCCTGTTTCACCTTTTTCGATTGTCACAATTTCTAGACTGCTACTGCTTTTGCTGTCCTCCTGGTTCTCTGACTTTTCAGGTTCTGGTTGTTGTTCTGCATCTTTAGAAATCTCTTTGTGTGTCTTTTCTGGTTCTTTAGCCTCAATACTTTCACCTTTTCCCGTTTTTCCATTGTCTACCAGTTTAACTTCGCTATCTTTTACAGACTCCTCAGGTTTATGTTCCTTTTTGTCTTTACCTGACACATCCTCTTGCTTCTTCCCCACATGTTTCTCTGTTAGTTTGTTGTTATTTTCTAGTTCTGTTTCCATAGGCTCAGCTTCCTTACTTTCCTCCTTAATGGTGTCAGATTTGTCTTTTTTTGCAGAAGTATCCTCCTTTAGTCCAGTAGTCTGTTTTTCACTCTCAGCATGTTCGGGGGTTGATTGTTTATCTGGTTTGGGAGTATCTTCCTCCACAGGTTTCGCTGGAGCTAATCCTTTCTCTTTTTCTGCTGATTTTGCAGTTGTAGATTCTTGAGACAAGACTTTAGCAT
Organism: Enteromius fasciolatus; assembly: GCA_032361145.1. Lineage (NCBI taxonomy): Eukaryota > Metazoa > Chordata > Actinopteri > Cypriniformes > Cyprinidae > Enteromius > Enteromius fasciolatus. Next base: position 3,425,345 of record JAUMHR010000063.1, on the reverse strand, counting down.
CTTCAGTTTTTGGAGGAGTTACCTCGACAGTCTGTTCACCAGTCTTGGTGTTTACTTCAGTTATTGCTTCATGGTCTTGCAGTTCCTGAGATGTTTTGTCTTTTTCTCCAGTTTTGGATTCCTCTGGCATTTCTTGCTTTTCTGACAGAACTGGTTTAGGGTCATCTTTCTCTGTCTCTTTAGCTTGCTTGTTTTCCTCTTCAGGTTCTTCTACGTTTCCCTGCGCGTCATCCTTCAGGTCTTTGCGCTCAGTGTCTTTTGTGTCTAATTCCTCTGTTTCTTGTGTTGGTTCAGAATCAGCATTTTTTTGTACCTCAGGATCATCTGGATTTTTTTCAGCTGACTCATCCTCTTTATAATCACTTGGTTTCACTGCATTTTCCTCTGTTTCTGGTTCCATGACTGGTTCTTTAGTATCTTCTGCCTCTTGTGTAGTTTCACCCAATGCTTCCTTCTCACCGCTCTCCTCATCTGGTCTGTCGCTCTCTCTCCCCTCCACACTCTTATCAGAGCCGTTGTCTGATATCTCCACATCTTCTCTGGTGGTCTCTGTAATAATCTCTTCAACAAATTTGTACTGAGGCTCTGCTTTTCGAGTTGCCCCCCCCTGTCTTGTGACACAAGGGAGTGTATAGATGGGTGACTGTCTGTAAATGTATGGTACTGAAATATCAGCATCTGAGATGGTAGAGTACCTTGACTCTTCACCTTCCAAAAGTTTTCTGAAAAAAAAAAAAAAAAAAAGAATTATATTCAGATTAATTATTCTCAATTAGTGACAGCTTGTGCATTGTGCCACCAACACATTTTTTTAACTAATCAATTAACAAATGAACTGTAATTAAAAAGCACTCAATATGGATTATTTTAAATTAAAATTAGCCTAACTGTCCTGTTTAGAACATCTCTGGCTTTGTTCACTCTAATTATGTCACTTAATACATGATTGTGTTCCTTGAAGGACTCTGCGATAATATTATCTACAAGACTACACCTTCCAGGCAGTTTGTTTGGCTGATCAAGCTGTCAATTCATTAATCTGCACTGTTGAGGTACTCACAAGAAATAAATTCTGATTGGATAAACATAACTTGGCAAGTGGACAGAATCAGGTATGGAAAGCAACCAATAATACATCATCAAATAAAGAAAAGAGATTTTTTAAAACCTGTTAAGAAAGCTTTGCTGGTTAATATTAAGTGATATTAATCATGATTAATCACATCCAAAATAAAAGTCTTTATTTACATAATAGCTATATGTGTTTATGCTGTGTTTATTTATTATGTTTATGTTAAAAAACACACGTACAGTATATATTTAGAGAGTATTTACATGTAATTTGCATTTGTATATTTATTTTCTTATATTTGACATTATATCTAAATATATTTAATGTATAAACATAACATATTTTCATTAAATATGTACATGCATGTGTTTGTATTTATATATACTTAATATATATATATATACACATTACATACAAATATATTATATAAAGAAAAAGTTTTATTTTGATGTGATTAATCATGATTAATCTGTTGACAGCACTAATATTAAGTATACAGCAAAATTGTATAGTGTGTAATCAAAAAAGTACCTGTACGAATAAATTTCAGCATCCAGTGCCATTTTGACATTGAGAAGGTCCTGGTACTCCCTCAGATGACCGCTCATGTCATATTTAGCATTTTTCAGCTCATATTCCAACTCTCTGATTGTGTCCTGCACCATGAACAAAATAAGTAAACACAATGGAAATGCATTAAAAAAAGCCACATGACACGGATTTGAATCTTACAGTAGATTATGTAATATTGGCATGTTACAGTAGTTACTTAACTTGCAATCTTGATTTAAACAGAAATGTTCAATCAAATCCTCACACTGAATGATTAAAAGAATCTAGGCTGAACAGTGCATTATATGGTATGTTACCTGGTAGTGATGGATTTCAGCGTTGTGCCGTTGCTCGAGGTCATACAGCTGCCTCTCCAGGGCTTCTCTCACACCTTTCACAGAGTCCAGCTCAATGTTCCTGGACTGGAGCTGTCTCCTGTGTTCATTAATCTCTGCTTTAGTGGCCATGAGCGCTTCTCTGTTGACCTCAGCAGCCTTGGTCAGTTTAGCGAGCTGTGCTCGAAAGCTTTCCTCGGCGTATCGGATGTCAGAGTCGTTGTGACCTTCAAGTTGCATCCTGATGTCTCTCAGAGCTGCAGTGACATCACTTCTACTAAAAGCACTCATTTCTGCTGTCACATGACCCTCTTGGATTTGGACCATCATTTCGACCACCTCACTTTCATGGTTTTTCTTTAAGAAGCCGATCTCCTCTTCGAGAGTTTTAGCTTTTCTGTCCATTTCTTGTTTGGTTAGGTAGGCATCATTAATGCACTTCTTAAGTAGCGAAATGCTGTCCTCTGCATCAACTCGACCACGAGCCTCTCTCTCATACTTTTCTGTCAAAGTGTTAAACTCGTCCTCCAGGTTCTGGCGGTTTATCTCAATCTGATGCTTCTGAAGGCCTATCTCATGAACTTGCTCCCTCAGGCTACTAAGTTCTGATTCATACTCTTTGGACAGAGAGGCAGAGGATTTTGCTCTCAGTCTAATAGCCTCAATTTCTTTCTCCAGTGCTCTGTTTTGGTTTTCCAGGTGATGCACCTTCTCGATGAATCCCGCGAAGCGGTCATTAAGCCCCTGCAGTAATTCTTTCTCACTAATTTTCCTCAGATTCATTCCAGTCGCATATTTGTTTGAAAGATCCAAGCTATCGGCCGGTTTAGCGGCGAATTCGCTAAGAATTTCGTTACCTCTCAGAGGTGCTGTGGACCCAAAGCTGAAGCCAGACCTTGAGGTGAGTTGTGATGAAGGACGTGCCGTTTGGTACCGGTGCGCTTCCCGTGTCCGGCCAGGTGAATGCAGAAGACGCTCCATCGTGATGCTGGTGCGTTTTCCTTTGCCGCGTTTAGTGAAAATGGTGCCCTTTATATACTGCAATAGATGCTAGGTTAGCGGAATCGAGCTGTCCATACTGGTTAAATGCACAGCATCAGCTGTTCAGCTCAGCATCCTGCGCGCTGGCTCACTCACTCACTCCTCAGCGATCTCCTGGGAGCTGACGTGACGTCACATGAGCGCATCTCGTCCGCAGCTCATATTCTGCCTTAAAATATTTTCTTCAGTACGTTAGCAAAGCTACAATACACATATGTTGTAAAATGTACAGAGAATGCACCCTTGCTTCCATGTATTTTATTAGTCAATTCTGAAATTTAGAAATCCGGTAGCTAGCCTAATTTTTTAAGTAAATATTACTTTTTGTCATTCTGCAGAAACGTCCACATTTGGCATAGCAAAATGTCTTAACATTTATTATTTTGTGACATTTAAACTTAGACACATTATTAGGCAACCTTTTGACTTTATGAATAGGCTATACGTATAAATTCCGGCTTAGTAAAAAAAATAAATAGTAATAATTAACTTTTCTGCGCAATTATTTCGAAACCATATGCACCGTTTTATCACTGGTGTTATCTTCTATATCACTATTAAAATATTTTTATGAAATAATATTTCTTTTTTTCTTCTTCAGCAGATGTATTTAGAGTTAGAGAATAATAATGAAAATGCAAGAAACAAGGAAATTGTTGTATTTATTTTATGTGAAAGTAAAAAACTGTACAGTAACATAGCAGTAGCACCAGTCCAGACCTGATCTACTGATCTTCACTGGTGTTAAACCATAAGAAAGGTAACACCAGTGACAATTTTTCATGAAAAATGCATTTTATAAAATGTCTGTTTGTCAAATGTCAAAATGTCACCACTGTTTTCATTATACATTTTATAATATTTATTCAGAATATTGTTTTATTATGCCATTTATATAATATATTTGATAGTTATTAACACATTATTGTATTTTAAATGGTAGAAAAGCCTATTTTTTGACCTCAAAATAAAGCAATTTTCCTCTGTACATGGCTGTGGGGGCAAACAGTTTTGTGGTGCTTAGAATTTATTCTAATTAATTAGTAAAAAAGATTGCCACATTGATGGCTCAAAAAGGTGTAATTGTTGAAACATAATGTTTTTCAATTGTAATATTTCTGTAAAGGCTAGGGACAGAAAAAATTCAGTAAAATGACCCAATTTAATGAGTTAAATACTAGTAACAAAGTTAATCATTTTTATAATTATTTATTTATTTGCATATCACGAGTTTGCTCAGTATAACCCCACCTTATTAAAATAATGTTGTTATAGGCTACATAAAAATATAATGACATCATCCTTTACAAGTTACACAAGTAATTGCCTCTTTTTAACACATGCTTTTACCAGTAATATGCATGTTAATAACCAACTAGTGAGAATTGGTCCCTAAACTGAAGGGTTACCATAACTTACAGGCTATTTAAAATTTTATATCTAAATTATAAATTATAAAACTAAATTCTGACCCACCTCAGCCCTATAATATCAAAGTATACGGTTATCATGGTTGTGTAAATGGATTTATGCACCTCTGAGCATTAAAAAGCAGAATTAAACAGTATCACAGTGTAACTTTGGAATTAGAGTGTATTAAAGCGTACTTAAAATAGTTTTCTTATGTATTTGGAGATGTACTATTGTAAGGTATTGTTGTTATGCATTAAAAAGCTTTATTATATTCTTGCAAGCTCAGAAAAATGTTATACTGCAGGTATGTGATTTTCAGCAAAACAGTG
>JAUMHR010000063.1:3400305-3411022 GCA_032361145.1 Enteromius fasciolatus | reverse complement strand
CAGTGCTCCACACAGAGATCTGATCTGATCATCATCCAGTCTGTCTGGAATCACATGAAGTGACAGAACAAACTGAGGCAGACTCAATCCAGACGAACTGTGGCAATGTCTCCAAGATACTTACCTGGAAAGCTCCCTGAAAAACTCTGGACAAGTGTCCCTCGGAACAGAAGCTTTTACCAAAAGCTGTAATACCAAAAATTTATTTGATTTAGTTTATAGAAGTTAATTGATAAATGAAATCTATTTATGAAAGCATCCTCACTTTACAGCATTTTTACACAAGTGTCTAAAACTTTAAACAGTGCTGTAGCTTTCCAGGTAGGTATTTTTTTTTGTAGAATCTTAATTTGGACAACCTTTTGTCAATATATTGAGTTTTTTGCACCCTCAGATTTCAGATGTTTAAATAGTTGTATCTCGACTCAACTAAATATTGTCCTGTCTTCACAAATCATACATCACTGCTGGGAAAGCTTGTTTATTCATATGTATAAATCTCAATTTTAATAAACTGACACTTATGACTGGTTTTGTGGCCCAGGGTCACATATATATACTTTGAGTTTATACAAAGTTTTCAAAAAACAAACAAACAAAAACCCCACACACAACATCCTTCCCCACAACCTACACTAGACAGGTAAAAAAAAAATCCACGTAATTTTTACATATCATAATTTCACACATCTAATGCATCTTCAATATCTCCATTTTTTAATTATTATTTTTAACATGTATACTGCTCTCTAGTGGATGACAGAGTGTTTATGCAAACCCTCAATGAAGTGAGAGCATGAGATCGCGTATCTGGTTTGTTTGTGCAAGACCCTGTTGTGTAGTTCAGAGAGTATTCATTTCAATATTGCCCAACTTAATGAAATGCATTCTAATTGCCAGCCTTTGTAGTAATAGGCATTCACGGTGCCCCTGGAACACTGCCTCCCACACACAATAATGAACTGAAAGTATAAGTGTGTCATATGGTAAAATTGTTTACTTCATCTCATTACTGGGTTTCAGATGGCACATTCGTCTGTGTGTGTGTGTGTGTTACACAATCAGAGAACCAGAGCAAAATGCAAAGAACAACACAATCCCAGTATCAGAGATGTGGATGGGGCGTTCTCAAATGAGAGGTCTACTTCCTCTGTTGATTCGTTAATTAGGTATGCACAGATGCAAACAAATCTCCCTTCCCACACATAAGTCATCAGCAGTGAAATATGGGACTGACTTTGAATCTTGCTCTTGCTGTGTTTAATGACAAAAAGAGATGGCTGTAAATAACAGTTCAAGTCCGCTGGCTGAAAATCAGATGCCGTGTTCTCGCATCCTCTTCTCCCATTGCTCCGGGAAGCTTATGTGACGCTAATTGTTCCTGCTACTTGTGCCAAGTACCCACTGTTCTTCGACACAATCTACAGACAGGGCCCGGTCCCTCGACTGCTCTCTGTGTCTGTTTAAGGACTGAAAGGATGCATCTTGCCATCTGTGGAGAGTACTTCTCTTCCTGTTCCCAGCCCTGATTGTATTTGCTCTTCCTTTGGCTGTCAGTGCATCACCTTGATATATGCTCACAAACCCTCTCAGAGGGCTCGCGCAAGCAATACAAGAAAAAAAGCCCTCCGCTCCTGAAAGAAGAAAGGAAAATACATACGAAACCGTTAATATGAAACAAAATAATTCAAGAGGTGGCTCCTTTGTTTTTTTGTTTTTTTTTCGTTGTATTTTAAAAAATGCATTAGTATTACGAAGAAGCTGTTGCAACTGTCTTCTCATTTGCATTTAAAACTGGCTGCCTAATATAGACAAAAATCTTTTTTTTTTTCCTTTAGTGTGCATAAAAAAAAAGACTAAGAATAAACAGATATACATAAGTAGTAGTAAATGTTTGTAAGTTTTTTTTTTATATATATATAGCACACACTCACACATACACATTATTTACTGCTACTGCATTTATTTATTTATATATATATATATATATGTGTGTGTGTGTGTGTATATATATTTTAGCATATAGTTTATTTTTTCTTGAAGCAGAGAATGTGTGGTACTTGCTTTCCTGCAGTAAGTGGCAGTGTTGTCTGCATAATGTCACGTTTAGACTGCAGCTTGCCATTGCTTGTCTGAAGCGAAGCAGTAGAAAAACCCCTGTAATGTAGTGATCAAAAAGACTAATTTGTATTGAGTTAAAGGCGAGTAAGTAAAAGCAAGAAATAAGGGCATTGCAAAACGTTTTGTGATATTAACAATGAGATATAAATGTTGATTGTATAATAATAACAACAATAATAATGCTATTTTAACATTATTATTAGTAGTAGTAGTAGTTTTGATAGTAGTTTAGTAGATTTGTTATGAAAGCAATTAATTGAAGTCAATATTAATAATTACAAATGTTGTACTTGTATAATAATAATTAATAACATTCCTCCTCTTCTTCTTTCCCAAGTAATAGATGTTTTTTTTTTTAAACATCATAATTATTATTAGCAGCAGTAGTAGTTTTGTTTTAAAATATCTTTAGTTGAAGCCAAAGTACAAGGTACTAAATGTTTATTATATTTTATTATTAATATTATTTATAAAATATAAAATATTATTTTATAATATTTTAGTTTTTTGTTTTATTTTGATTATGCTCTTATACCTTTACTTTACAAAAAGGTAACTGGCAATAGAAATAAAGCTTTTAAGCAAGTAAACAAAGAATCCAGCTGAATACCAGCAGAAAAGAGAAGAGGATGAGGATATATATATATATATATATCAGATATAAGATGATGCAATTATTTTATTCTAGCTTTGTATCTCTTCTCCATTGTAACAATGTGCCAAACCTGGTCCGCATAAAATTATGCTTGAGTGGCAGGTGCAGTTGTTTGACTTTCAAATCACTTAGGCATCTTTTTTTTATTAACCTTGCATGTAAATAAATACAGATTTCAATTTCTGTGGAGTTGCACGTGGAAATGACAGTCCTCAAAACATCAAACAAACTGCTTCAGGGCAATCGCACCATCGCAAGCCCTCTAATGTGAAAGGCACTGACACCTGAAGCAAGGTGCAAAAAAGACAAATGTCATTTTTTCAGAAACAATTAGCGAGAGAGCCTTCGGATTTGAGGACGGCTCGTCTTTCCAGGCTGTCGGCTCCTCTGTATGGCAGAGCGAGGCTGCTGTGGAGCTCAGTCTTATATCACTCGCTGCTGACATCTCCCTGTCTGAGCAAGTCAGGCCTCTATAGTGCTACATGTACACACACACACTGCTTCACATACTGCTAGGAAACCTTCTTCACCTGAATATTAAACAGTGCTGAGATCTCCAGCTTTTAAAGGGATGTTGTTTCTGTGTTTTTTTGCTTGTAGGCAGCAGCAGTCAGGACTATGCAAGCGATGTTGAATCTCTTATTACATTATTGACCTTTTCAGAGCAACATCATGGGGCCATTCAGACTTAAATGCTTCCGAGATATATTTTGTTATCCATTAAAAATATAGACTCCCGGCATCCATGTACAGAAAATGACCAATAATACTGATGTTAAATATGCTGTGCAAAAATGTCTGTTTGTGGAACTAGCGTTTGATAGTCGTTAAGATGTTTAGTTTAGGTCGTTTGTGTGTGATTTAAGTGTTTACTTAAGTTTAAATTATAAAATTCTTAAAATTGAATTATTATTGTTTCCTTTTCTGAGACATCTTTACAAAGTGACATCACAATGGTGTTTATAATTAACATGTATTTAATTATACACTAACGTTCAAAGTTTAGATTGTTACATTTTACGATGATGCATTTATTTGATTAATAGTACATTAAAACAGAAATATTATAAAACCTTACTGTTTAAAAATGAATTCTTGTGATGACAAAGCTGAATTTTTTCAGTGTCTTCAGTGTCACATGATCCTTCAGAAATCATTCTAATATGATGGTTTGGTGCTCAAAAATATTTGGCGAATAAGAAAAATGAAAAAGAACAACATTTGGAATATTTTTTTCTAACAATGTAAAAATCTCTACTGTTACTTTAAAATGTATTATTGCAGAATAAATGTATTAACCATTTTTAATACATAAAATAATTTGTATATATCTTATATATCTTTGACAGGCAAATAAATGAATTAATTCTTTTGTAGTAAATCCCATTTGAAAACTTTTTTCTTTTTTTTTTTCTTTTTTTAAATTTGATATATTATTAATATAAATTCTCCCACCCACTTACAGAACTGCTTCCTTGCAAAAAGCCTCTTAACGTATGTGAAGGGAAGCTTCAATTCCTTTATCTCCATACTGCTGACACCAGAGCTATTTACACCACCCAGTGCGTCTGAAATGCATGTCCTTTTGTACAAAGTCACTTCAATTTCCTTCCCCATTATTCTTGGTTCTGCCTGTGAATGTCCTATAATTGCCATAGTTGAAGTGCTAATGATAATGTTATAACTTGGATCAATTTGCTGTGGCAATTGGACCTTTTTAATTGAGTCGATTATCAAGCCTGTGTGTGTTGAAGCTTACAGAGCCAGTGCCAGAGAGAGCTCTCCCCAGGTTGAGTGTATGTGTGTGTAATGTGGGGTTTAAGTGCCCCGGGCCACACATAAGGGTTTGGGGCAGAGATGGAGGAGAAGACGAAGAGACGAGGGCAGATCATAGAGCCTGCTCTGTAATATTCCCAGACACTCGCCACATCTGAAGTTAATCCAATCATGAGAGATGCCTTACTTTCATCAGCCCCAGACGACACTAGCATGAGGTCAAGAGCAACTTGTATTAGCACAATGATGTCAGAGAGAAATGGTGTAGATAATTGACTTTCGGTTCCTTTCAGAAGAAACCTGACAGCCAGTCGGCCTTATGCAAAACAAAAACGATTGCCAGCCGTGTGTTTAACAACGTCCAAACTCATGGAAGCCGTGTCGGCTCCTATTCCTCAGCCGTTCTCCATCTGGAGCAATGGACAGCCTTGTTGAATTATCTCAAACCGAGTGGGATGCCAACTTGTCTCTGTGCTGAAGACTCGCAGAAGGCTCAGAGGAAGCATGACTGCAGGTCTTTGTCATGTCACGCTCGCACTTGATCCTGCTTCGGAGCGATCGCCTGCTGATTTGATCGGCTTGATTACCAGCTAGAAAAAGCTTGAGGAAGTTCTCTAGTTTTCTATGAATTATCCACAAGCGTATCCATCACGTTAGCTTTGTGTGCTGTTATTAGAACTTAAGTGTACGACTTCATAATGTTTATGTAAAAAACATGACAACATGGCCGCAAATGACAAATCCGTTTACTCATTTTAAGTAAATTGCGAGCGTGTTTTATTAATCTGTTCTCTAATGGCAATGGTAACTGCATTAAAACTAGGGGAAATTAGTACAATGTAGCCATGATTGAAACTAAACGAATGAACAAATGAATCAAAGTGTGATCAAATTAGCATAAGAGGTCCACTGTCTATTGGCAATAGTGTAGCGAAGTATGAAAAGCTTACTTTTTAACAGAGTAACTTTCTGTTGGTCAAAGTAGCAAAACGTTTTGTGGGCTCATCTGAGATTTATAATGGATATTTATTAAAATGACTGGATTGCACTGTAAATGTAAAAACTAGGGCTGACAAATGATAATCGCATCCAAAATAAAAGTTTTTGTGTGCGCAACACATGCATGTGTTCTGTGTTATGTATATTAAAATACACACACATACAGTATATGTTTCCAAAATATTTCCACGTATATATTTATATTCATATAATTAATATTAAAATAAATATAATATATACAACAAAAAATGCATGTGTGTGTATTTATATATACGTAATAAAAAATACACAGTACACATGCATATGTAAACAAAAACTTTTATTTTGGATGCAACTGCGATTAAACGTTTAATGGCATTAGTAGAAACAAATACTTAATTTGCGGCCACAATATATATCATATAAGAATTTTTAAATAAATTCTTCAAAAATATGCATTGTGATGCTGAAGCAATAGCAATAACTATCAGCTAAAAGCTATCTGTTAGCATAAACACTAATGGTCCCCACAAGATCATCCCAGCATTAATTAGTGTAAATTTGGGGAAGGATTGTCTGTTTTATCAATGGGAAGGCAGTTTGTTTAAAGTAGTTTAGGGACCATTTCTCACAATCTCCTTGCTTATAAGCATACCTATTAATAACATATTAGCTGTTCATTAGTACTTAAAAATCACATATGCTGTACGACCATATTCTACATCCTTAATCTTATTTTATACGTAAACTTAACAGCTACCTTATAAGTACTACTAAAAAGCTTAATAGCATGGGATGGTAATGCGTCAGTTCGGTTGCATTGCCTCAAAGTATTATTTTTTTTTCCTAGTTAAATGAACATATTATTTCAAGAAAAAAACGATAAGAAAATGACTCCTAACACAAATATTATGATTTACAAACGGTTTAATACATAACATTTGTTACATACAGTGCTCTGAAATAAATGTTTTATGGCCTATTTAGGACACATGAGTGAAAATATTCTTCAAAGAGACCTTTTCAGGACAATTTTTTCTTCTTCCACATCTCCGTTCATATCCGCAGCGAAGAGACCTTTGTAAGTATACCGGATTCCGCTTAATGTTCCATGAAGACCATGGTGAATTTATATTGATGGGACTGTTGACTCTGAACTCCATCGCCATGATTTTTTCATAAGCCATGGGGAACAAGAAGTCAGTCAGCTGACAGGTGTTAACACTGAGAATAGCGCTGTGAATAAGAAATGGGACACGCATAAGAGCGCGGCTAGATTTTCTCTCTCTGAACGCCCTCAGAACGTGTGTTTTTCTGCGCACTGTTAAGAGTATAGCTAGAGGTTTTACTGGGACTTTGTAAACACCACAATGCATGTCAAATAGGATGAGTCTTGATAGCTGTAAAACACAGGACCGTTCCCGGCTTATTATCTTTTAGGCGAGCTTCGCATACGCGTTCCTGCACGTCAGCACAGCCGAGCCCGCTTGGGAGAGCATTGATTATTTTGCCATGAGCCGGTGAGAGAGCGAGCACGAGTGAGAGAGGTGTGATTTTTCTTTTGTACTCCTTGAAAGAATCAAGAAAAATAAATATTTGCGCGCGCGTGTCAGAGGGGGGCAAATACAGTATGTGTTTATGAGGGTTAGTGTCACAGCAGCGCTCCTCTGAGGAACAGTCTGCCAACCCCAGGCTGAGCCGCGTTCTCACTAGTCAACTTTACTGCCTTCATTTGGGCTGACGAATGGCTGGCTGACTTATCAGCTCCTCGGCCTGCCGGCTGTAGTGAGTCCCAGGAGCTCTGAAGGACTCGCCGCCTCTGGCCCGATACATCCGCCTCGCACTTCGTTTTCTCTGGCTGCAGCGACAGGAAGAGGGGGGAGGCCGGCGCTTGTGAGGACGACTTCAAGAGCCGGGCTTCCTGCAGCTGTTCTGTCGTTCAGCGCCTACCCATGGGCTCTTGCTTTGCTCAGCAAACATACATCAGACAGATATTAGAGTAATCCAAAGGTAATGCATTACCCGGGGTGCCAGGGGGACGCTCTGCCGGTAATGGATGCCTGTGCCGCCCATCCCCTCAGTCAGCCTCTTCACGGCTCCGCGAAATTCCACCGCTAAACCTTTTTGCTTATGTCATTACCTGAATTTATTTGGAAGTAATGTAGCCAGTATTTTATTCTTAATCACACTGCCCAAAGGATTGAGACATATTTTCGAAAGCAAAATACAGCTTGCATGCTCTTATGAAAGCAATATATTACCTGAGCACTTAGCAACCCAGAGAGAGGAAATAAAACTAGCCGCACGATTCTTGTAGTATGTTTATAAGACTATATTACTATCTCGCCGCAGCCCCCTGTGGGCCCGAGGCTGCGCGTTATGGCAAGTACTCCATCTGCGATTGCATATTTTTACCCTCAGGTTATTACAATTCAGATTTGTTTGCACCAATTTACCGTTTATTGTGTTTTATGGTTCACACTCTATAAAACGCTCTTAAACATGCTCTGTGGACTAGTTCGTCTCTCTCGCTCTGAGAGGTGTTATCAGATGAAAGTTGCAAATTGAGTTGCGTGCGAGCGCGCGAGAGGCTAACGTTGTTTTCCGCACGGCAGGCAAGTAAGGGGACGGCAAACTCGAGTCAGGATTCGTAGTCAGCTGCAGACACCAAAAGGAAGATGATTGTTCTGAAAGGCCCCCTTGACATCTCCACATATGGGGGGCCATATGTTTTCTTGATAGACAAGCAAGGGCGAGCGCAGCACAGCAAAGCGCAAACAAGTTCTTGGCACTTGGAGCACTCCGCCTCTGAACAAAAGGAAACACAACAACAACAGATTCGCAAGTGTGCTTAGCATAGAGCTTTAGGGTGGGTTCATATCCGCAGCCAAAGTCTACTTGATCAAAATAGACGGAGGAGAAAGTGATATGCCTAGTAAAGTGACATGCACACTGTTTTTATCTCATTAGTAATTTGAAGCATTTGTAAGTAAAATGTGCATCTAAAAATTTTAATTTAATATCTGCTGTAAGAATTGTTTAGGTTGGGAAAGGTTAAAGGCTCAAAAACATGAATATCATTTTAAATTATGAATACATTTTATACACATTTTATAGGATTTTGTAGATGAAATTATATTTGTATTTATTAAGGATGCATAAATTGATTAAAAGTGACACTAAAGACATATTACATTGAAAAAAATGAAATTAAAATAGAAAACCGTTATTTTAAATAGTAATAATATTTCATAATACTTTTGTTTTCATTGTATTTGTTAAAAAAAATCTTAATGATTAACCACATGCAAAATAAGTGTTTGTTTACATAGTATATGTGCCTATATGTGTATATGTATAAATAAATACAAACACATGCATGTGTATATTTAAGAAAACTATGTCATGTTTATGTATTAAATATATTTCTATATAAGAATATTATATACATATTGTCAAAATATATACTGTATATGTGTATTTATATAAACATAATAAATATACACTAATGAATAGACACATATAGTGTAAACAAAAACTTTTTGGATGCAATTAATTATTTGAAAGCACTAGTTTTTACATTTTAGACTCTGTCATTATGTCCATATTGTATGTTTTAAATGTTAAAACGGCAAAGGTTTCGACAATTTGAACACCAAACCAGTATAAAAAAGGCAAGAGTGGCATGCTACCACTTTTTCACAGTGCAGCCTATGAGTTTAAGTGTAAATGTCCATTTGTGACACTTATCATGGCCCCGTTGTCCAAAAACAAAAACTGGGTCGAAGATAGACAGTGTGTAAATAGACAGCTGGATCACTAACATCCATCCAAAACTTGAGCGCTTGTAGGGGCTGTAGAGAGCCAGTCTGTTGTTTCCTGCTCCATACGGGGGGATGCGTTCGTTTCCTCTCTTTCCCATGTTAGTTCTCCTCAGAGCTGAGTAAAGTCTGCGAGACTGACAGCCCTGCTGATGAGACGATGGCATCAGAAAGCATCGTCTGACAGCTTCTGCTTGACAGGCTTCCTGTCTGAATTTGTGGCGGCTCCCAGTTCTCCTTCTCTCAGCCCTGCAGAAGGAAGACACATCCCTGGACGAGGGGCAGGGTGAGGCTGTCACTACCTGACAAGTTTTTGGTCATGATGGAGGAGGAAATCATAATTTTTCGCAGCATTATTGACAGCATATATGCATTTAAAAGTCTTTGTTTGTTGTATTTTAAGGTAGGTCAGCTCAACTCGAAGCACTGTGTTGATAATCTTAATAAATAATATTCCAGCTTTCTAGCGATGTACAATGAAAAAAACAACCTAAATCATTTCCTGGTGTACTTAGTGATTTTCTAAAAGCACGGATGCATCGTGTGTACTGAGACAGGATGTTTGTCTTGAACTGGGTTTGAGTGAGGACTGTCAATTGGCATCTCAGTGCCATATGTTAAAATGACAGGCCCGGAGAGAACAAATACATCAATCATAAAGCTGTCAGCACTGAAACACACTACAAAGCAAATACTTTCTATTATACAGGTTGCAGCAACACATACAATCCACGAATTGGCAAAAAAGCTTGAACATGTCCATATTTCCAGTGTTCAGATGAAGGTTAGCCCATGTCAGCTGTAGCTGTGCCTTTAAATCTACTCAAAGCATTAGTCCTATTGCTAACAAATGTTTTCTTGGTAACACTTTAGAATAGGTAACTCTTGCTAACTATTAACTACGACTCAATAAGTTCAATTAATAGTAAGGTATTTGGTAAGTTTAGATACTGGGTAGGATCAGGGATGTAGAATTAGGTCATGTAGAAAAAGGTGTTATTATATGTGCCTAATTAGCACTAATAAAAAGCTAGTATTCTAGTAATATGCATGCTAATAAGCAACTAATAGGCGTGTCCAACTGAAGTGTCCAAAGTGGGTATGTTCTTGTTTCAGTTTTCAGTGTAAAGGTTAAAATGGCAGAGAATGTAAGTGCATGAAGATTGTGAACTGGGACACACTTTTTGTATTACAGAAAATAAGATGTTTATTTCTGAGATTAATATTGGCTATAAAAATAACATAAGTGATTAATCCAGCATTTGTTTTTCAATTCCTGGGGCTATGATTATGGGTTTCTTCACTTCCAGTGGTTAGTGTCATGCTGTTTTGTAAGCGGTGAGAGTCTGTAGCTCCAGGAAAACAC
>JAUMHR010000063.1:3350830-3372324 GCA_032361145.1 Enteromius fasciolatus | reverse complement strand
GTTTCACAGTCTGCATGCCTGAGTGCTTGAATTTATACACCTGGGGCCAGGCCAAGTGATTAGCACACCTGATTCTGCTCATTTGAATGGGTGAGCGAAAACTTTTGGTAATATAGTGTACATAATGCATGTGACTTTAAATGTGTTCTTCACTCTATAAACTAACAGGTGTTGTTTAGAAATGAAAATCATCTCAGTAGATTAAATCTTTAAGGCAGTTAACCGAGTTCTTTAATTTGCCGTTAAAAGATGATACCGATTTTTTTTTTTTACAACATCTGTACATGATACCAAAATAAGCATGCACGGTTACAGTGACATCACTATTCTGTTATCTGGTGAATGATCTTGTTTTGGCAAGATCTTCCCAACACATTTTCTTCAGTGCAAATGCATCATTTAAGCCATTACCAGCCGCAAGCTCTTTCATTAGAATGAACTATATCATCCTTTCCCCAAGAGGCCTTGGGAGCGCTCAGCTCGGAGAATATATCTCGCTAAGAGAATGTATCAAAGGCAGCAACATGCCTAGGTAAAGTATTACTTAATTTATACTGCTAATGCATAACATTGATTCTCTGCGGAGAAAATAAAGAACAACATATTTTTGGAGCCTACATCATTACGTTTAATAATTTAAACCCAGTTTGTGCGGTAATAAATATAATAAAAGAGCTTTAGTTGGGTTCGTAATGGATGCGCGCAGGAAACCTGGCACTTATATAAAAGAATAATACGAATGCGTGTTGGTATTAATTAAAGTCGGGTCTACGCTGGTTCTTTCAAGGAACCAGGCTAAAAAAGCTCTACCTAGGAGGTGAAAGTATAGCACGCCAGTGGAAAAGTACAGAGCCCTCGTTTTATCACTGAAAACCCACAACGATGCCAAAAACAGACCTTGTTTTTCTCCACCCAAAGCCCACGCATTAATGGACACACATACCGATAAGCCCCATTTCATTATATCGGCTGTTTGGATGCATTACCCCTATATATTGGCTTTGGTGTTCTCAGCGACTCATTAACAGGGACATAATGGGGAAAATAAAAGCGCTGAGGAAGATGGAAGGTCTCTGATGTATCAGCTCTTCTGGGCCAGCACAGCGCTCTGCTGCTTTTATTTACTCATTTCTAGTCACGACACCTCGAGGACAGAAACTGCCTGAGGATATATGTCTATATATATACATATCTTGGCTGCCTTACAGAAAGATTAGTTGTATTGTCGATTGGACCACTTCTTAACGAGACGCATTTCATCTCATTTTAGGGCGGAGGAGAATCTGTAATCCTGGATGATAAGGTTTTGGAAACTCAGCGACCTCCAAACAGCCTTCAGTGTCACACCGGCCCTCCCTCAACAGAGCCGTTTCATTGGTGTGCTTTAAATCACTAAACTTTATTGGTACCATAAGTCAGGCCAGCAGCTTAACCTAGGCATCCCAGTCCTGCATGTGAGCAAGAGAGAGTAATCTCACTACAAACCCGACCTCATACTTGACTGATTCTTGTGTGCTTTGTGGCTTTGTTAATATTTAAAGCCAAGACCTTGTACCTGTAAACCAAACGCAGGGTACAGTCTCTTAAAAAGCTTCCCGGAGCAGGATTTTACATCCTGCCAAGAGATTAATCGCCCAACCTTGAAAAATGAAAATCAAACTGGGCGTCAGAAAAGTTGGATTAACCACAAGAGCCTGGTATCGGGTTGTACAGACGGTTTTATGATGTCATTTTCTTTTTATAGACGAAGGTATTGAATGCAATATACATCAGATATCCAGGCTGGTGTAGTCCGATGCATACGACATAAATCTGCTCAAGTGATTTCCAGAATCTTCTACACGGACAAGGAACTCTCCTTTGAAAAGTGATAAGTACGACTCTAAACATTTATTGCTGTCATGCAGTCTGCGTTCCCCCTGATTTTAGCATCAAGTAACACTTCTACGTGTGAGTGAATGCACAAATGTGTTGGAGATCCTGCTGAGTAAGTTTACGCTGGCCGTAAATCATACTCTGGACCAGCTGGCCATCCGTTCTGGGCAGGTGGAGCTGTCATAATGGCAGCTCGAGTCATGCAGATGGGCAACCAGATCCAGGAAGAGGCACGCGGTGGGGTCTTTCAATTCTCACGTCAACTGGTGCTTACAGATTGCTATTTTGACTGATACTTTAGATAAGAGATTAGTGTGTTTAACCTTTGGAAGCGCAAAAAATAAACCCCAATAAATGAAAACATAAATATAAAAGAAGATGTTAGCATTTTATAGCTCTGTTTACATCCATGCTGCCTGGGTAAGGGCCCATCGTATATTTCTCCTTTGACAAACGGATTGTGTTTCATTCAAAGCATCTCACCTTGCAGAAACACTTGACAGGGACGAGAATTCAGAGGGGAATTTAGAGAGCCAATAAATAGACTCCAGCAATATATCAGGATGTTCAACAAATAAGCCTTTATAAAGCTTTAATGGCGAGAAAAATATTCAGACTGAATGATAATGGTTAGCTGATTTATCTCAGTATTATATTTGAAAACAACAATCTCTTTTCTGTCATTTTTTTGACTATAGAAAATAATCTCTCTTACTTTTTACACTGTCACTGATTTAATTTGTCCGACAATGTTTAGCGGCTACATTTTTAATGGAATGTCATGGACATGTTAACTATTAGCCTATTTTGAAGTGGAAATTAAATTGTAAACATTTTGTAATAAAATTAAAAAATGCATTTTGTACTAATTATGCAAAGGCTAATTCCATAGCATTTTATGTATCACAGACTTGAAAGTAACCTTTTCAGACTTGATTTAAAAAAAAAGATTTTAAAATGGTTTTTAAAGTATGAATTTTGAGATTTTTAAGTCTTCAACTGATATATAATTTCTGCTGATTTCTAAAGCATGATAGAGAAAAAGGTAACGGAGAAGACTTTTGTGACAGGTCAGAGCCCTGTAATGATGTAGATTGATCACTTTTGTCAAAAATTATTCTTTTCCAACATAATTTCTAACAAAAAACAGTGGTACAATACTTGCAAGGTTTAACTGTTTAAACAAGTGGGCCTAGAAACAGTTAACAGGTTAAATACACATAATTCATATTTTAACTTTTTTCAAACTAGACTAAAGTACAGCTTGAACTATAAAAATACTAGTGAAATATCTTGACTTTTCTTGATTTACTTTTGTTTATATATATATATATTTTTTTTTTTTTAGGTGATGGGTTTATGATGGATTTATATACTATAGACATAAGGTTCTTGCTCTCTGACAAGGATAAACAATAAAATATATAATAGTTTGATTAATAACAACCGTTGGGACATTAAGGTGCCTTTAGTTAAAGAAACACCCAGATGTATCCACAAACTGTATAAATGAAGATAATGCCGAACTAATGAGCAAGTTTCAGCAATGATTTAAAATCCACTCCATTCATAAAACAGTTAACAGCAATGTAATTTCCACTGATTTGCCAGTTTTGAAGACCTGTTAGTGAGTTCAAGATTTCATATCTCATCCAGGGCCTGTTCATTCAGACCTATCCCATACATGCAAACACATTCAAGTACTCATTAAGTGTTCCTAAAACAACATCATGTGTTTTTCCACTGTATTACATGAGCTCTGTGCATTATAAAGCCGCTCTGACAGCTAAACATCTGCACCTCAAAGAGCTGACAAGTGTCCAGTGAAATGGAGAGGAATGCCAGAGCCGTGGATTAACACTCTCGCCGAGGCTAAAGGTGCTCCTGTTGGGTTAAAGTTTGGCTGAGACACTGGGAAAAAACGGATGTGGACTTCTATGGGCTTATTGGTGAAAATTAAACGCATCACTTTCCACATCTGTCTTGCTCATCAAAGTATTATTTACTACAGTAAATATTTGACAATCGGTGGTGTTTACAAGCTCTGCCCAAGGCATGCCTCACCGAGTTCATTCCATATATATTTTTCTCTCGCTCTCTTTTGAGGAGTAAGAAACTGCCAAGCAGCCTATGCAGTGTGTCACCAGGCTCATGCCAACAGGATTGCTTATATTTTCCCCAGATCATCTGGTCATTTGATGAAAGCACATCATCCTCGGTAACCTCCTGGATTTATTTTGAATGAAAGTTAAAGGGAGTCCTAAACAAAAAGCCAAAAACTCATGCAGGTGCACGACTCACTTTCACAGACACGTATTTTGCTGCTTTTACAGTCAACATTACAATGTACGTGTTTGTGTTTCCTACCACAGACCGGGTGCTTGTTTGGCATGTTGAGGTGAAGAGTGCTATGAGATGTAAATATAGTAGTTGGGCCTTCATGCTCTCATGCCAAAGTTCTCAACAGCAGCAGACAGATCTGAGGGCCAAAGGGGGATTGGATGTCGCTCCACTGCGAGACTGCAGAATCTGATTAATTATTAGTGAGTGGTGATCCTGCCATCACAATAGATCCGTCTCAAGCCTGTACACAGCCAGAGCAACCAGATGAAATGTAAGAAGCAGGCAATGGCACCCTCCTGGTTATCACTGTCATAAGGTCTCATTCCTCAGCTAATTATCGAAAATCCATATATTTCTGCAAAATACCAGCCATGGTGTTTCCTATTTGGCTCGGCGTGTCACCTTCTGAAGGGCTGAGGCCGTTTATTTACTGCACAAAAACAAACCAGAGTGATCTTTCTCTGGTTTCAGAGGTCAGTCAAACTGTCAGGCTGAGTTGTGCCCTGGCCCTCTCCTGTATCCCTGTATTTGGAAACTGTACATTTTCCCAAGAAGCCATCCGTCGTCTTCGCTGCACCCCTTTCATCAGTTTGACAACCAGCTTGTCTTATACCCGATCCGTTTCTACTGCTGCAATGATTCCTCTTATAAAAAGCCAGTGTGACGTTAATTGACAAATCAGATGGTGACATCTTATTTTGGGACTGATGGGTTTGGGACGCTTCTAATGAGTTTTCTCGAGTCAGATTTAACAGGGTATATTGAGTTTAAAGTTGAAAGAGCTCCGAGTCACTTAACACTGGGCTGTTGCTTTAATCCAACATGGCTGGCCTTGTGTGTTTACCTTTTAGCGAAGCAGAGGGGGCGCTGTTTCCCACCTCAAGATCGGTGGCAGAGGAAATTACAGTCATATGTTAGTCCTATTTTTGACTCGCAGGGCTCTGCTTTCTCCCCCGTTTAATGCCACATTCCTTTCGGCAGGATTTATGAAAACACCGGTGACAACATGTTCTATCTCCTTTAAAGAAGTGCATGACTGGCTGGCTCTGCAATAAAGCAGTCAGTTATTAATAGTTGGCATGGGAACACATGTAAATTATCATCCCCTTGCTTAAAATGACATCCTGATTCTCTGCTTATCAGTCCTGTGACTCGTAAGAACAACTCGAACTGTCATGTGTGAATGTGATTGATTTGTGCGCCGATATGGCAGCTCTCTTGAGGCCAGCGTCTTTGTCTTTCAGGAAAACATCTCGTCGTGTGCGCACGCTTGGAAAGAGGACAATTTCTTCCGAGCAGGAGTTGTCAGATCGCGTTATTTAAACTGTCACAAAATGTCTAGCGGGGTCATTTTGATCCCGGGTGACCTCGGGGCGCGGCATAGAAATGTGCCGCGTGAGGGTGCGAGTTCGAATGCGTTTCCAATGCAACATTGCGCTTCTGAGTAGTCTTTTGAGTAACGCAATTCTGTCACGTAACTGCTTGAGCAATCTGTGATTCTCATCATTTACGTTTTATTGAGAAGAGAAGAAAATCGGCCGGCTGGATGAAAGGTTGAATATATAAATATTGCCCAAGGAATGCAATTACCCCCACTAGCACTGCTTTATCCAGTCTGTAGGAGCCAACTGTGTGTTTTAAGGGCTATGGATGACCCCCACGGGGCTCTTTTTATTGGAAATATGATTTACAAAGAAAACACGGCGAACACACAATTGTCCTCTGATCCGAGTTCAGAAGCCATGGGCAAACGGGGGAACGGGGTCATAAAGCCGGGCCTGGAGTCCCTGCTGATCTCAGAACATCTGCTCAGCCATTTACCAGTCTAATAGATTAGCCCAGAGAATAGGTGCAGGTGTTTTCTGCCCTAGCCAAAACACATCAAAACCAGATTCCTGTCCAAGTCGCGTACCGGCATGCAGCGGAGCCAAAATGAGTCATGGCCGCTCACAGATAATAAAACAAGCATAAAGTTTGCTTAAGATACAGGTGGGGGTGTTTTACGCACTTCTGGAGAGAAACAAATAGGAAGCGTGTTCGGGGATACAGTAATTGAATGCAGATGGGAGGAGGTAAATGAACAAATATCTCAGCGGAATACCTAATAAGAATGGGACAGAAAGGGAAATTAAAAATTATTGGAAGCAGATGGACTGTTCTTTGAGTTTTTCAGGGAAATTTATTAGGGCCATGAAAGAAATGTGTCTGTTTATTTTGCATTGCCATGAAATTAATGGCCTGCTGAGTTGTGTTGGTGTTAGTTTATGACTGCTATGCCATTAGTCATAATTTAGCTGGTATTTCTTATTGATTTGTGATTTAGCTTGATTTATTGGGGCCTGTCGGCTTTGATTTTAAACTCCACCACTTTCATTTCATCAGCGAGAACAGATTTTGGCAAACAGAGAATATGTTCAACAAAGTTTTGATATATGGCGAGTGCTCTTTTTGTTGTTTTGTTACCTTTCCTCCTCTTATTTGCTGAAAAACATTGTACTTTGGCTTTAGACTATATTTTTGTATATAAAAGGTTGTATAAAGGCAGATTATATTATATCATGTATTTTTGCCTATTATTTATCCAAATGAATTTTTTATTTTGGCATTATACTTCAATTTTTAAATGCAATTGCTATCGATTTTTTACTATCTTATGCATAACAAATGTAAAGTAATGCCATATATTATATTATAATATATTATATTATATTATATTACTTTTTTGTGTTTGTTGCATTCCCCCCCACCTCATATTTGCTTATTATTTGCTATTATATTACCATCATGCATTTAAATTAATACCACATTTTACTACCTTTTACTTTAATTTATATATTAAACTGATACAATATATATATATATATATATATATATATTTACTATTTTGGCAGGTTTCTGCACAACGAACAATCACTTTTTAAAGACAGTGATGAAAAATGAGTCCACGTTCTGTTAAAGAGAGAATAATAATGTACACACAAAACGGCTGTTGAGGTCAAACGTTAACTCTCTGTGCAAGCATTCTGCGTCTCTTTCTCAATTAAGCATAAATAAAGCTGCTTTTATTGGTTCGTTAAGCATCGCACTAGCACTGTAGTGGTTTCTGGTACAAAACAGAGGGGGCTGCATGCTGACTCCAGCACAGCAGCTGCCCCTCTGTAAATACAGGCACCAGAGCCCACACTCATGGGTATTAATCAGAGTGATGGGTAGTGAGCAGAGAAAATGGAGTCTGATTATTATTCCAGAGGGGACCGGAGAGTGTACTCACATCATCTAAGAACCACCACACTTCCTGTTTCCTCTGATCAATGGCAGGAAGTAGTGCAGAGAAGCGATGCAGGGGTGAAATACGCAATCCAGGTTTTCTGTCTACAAAGTGCCAGATGGGTTTTTAAACACCTCTGCAGCAAAGCTTAGACTCCTCCTGTGAACAACAACACACACACACACACACACTTTTATTTCTCTCCCTCTGTCCCACACTGTGAGACACAGCTCAGCTAATGTTTGGCCTCAAAGCTGAAAGACAAAAGATGTTGTGTGAATTGTGAGAACAAAAACAATTCTCACCTTGAGGGAGACGCAGCAACACTGGGGTCTGTCAGCTGGGCGACACTCATATAGTTTCATCTTTGCTCTAGTTGCCTGATGCGCTCAAATGTGGCTTGAGATAGTCTGTATTTAATGGGAAAATATTACACAAGAGCATATTTAAAATTCATACTAAGTATAGTTGATAATATAACAGCGTATTTACTGACATCGCTTGAGACCTAATGATATAAAAATTAGAACTAAACTTTGTTTGGAGTACTACTTCTGCACATTTCTTAATATTAGGCCTGAAATGTGTTTATGCCACTGTTGATGAGGATTGTATAATCTCTGAACAATCCCAGTCTTTAAATGTGAGATATTTGAAATGTTCACTTCTACACAATCAAGTATACTTCAGTATATATTTAGTTGGACTTCAGAACTTCTTCCAGTGCATTAAAACAAAATTAGCCCAATTTAGCAGACTAAGTATACCAATTTAGTATATAAAAAGTACATTTGCAAGGTATTTTTAAGCACAAAATATTTTACTGTATTTATAGTATACTTAGAAATATATTTAAAATCACGATTTATTCAGATTTAATAATTCTAGAGCAGATTTGAATCTGTTTTTTTCTTATCACTGAGAAGTCATTTTTTGGTGTTATGTATTTTATATTTTTATACATATATTTTTTAAATAATAATTTCATATCATATATCTCTCACAAATGTCAAAAATCAGTGTTAAATATTTGTAATTCAGCAAATTTGTGTTAAATGCTGTAGATGAAGCATTATAACATTTATTCTGCCCATTGTACACCATAAAAATGTCTTTATTATTTGAATGACATTTCTATTAACTCTATGCAATAAAGCGCAACGTTAAAAATATAGGTAAAACACCTAAAATCCATTCCTTGTGATGTATTTTATGCACAGTGTCAATTGCTCACCTGAAGCACCACATTGTATGTATATGTTTTGTATTTTACAATGTATCATGTTGCACTGTATATTGTACATTGGGTTGTATATATTAAGTAATATCATGAATATGGATAATGACTCAAATTCCGATTCCAAATTGAATTGAAACTTATTCAGCCAATATACTTGAATTAAATGTATCAGCACACGTGGAGCTCTTCTAATGAAATCAGAAGACCAGAACTAATTAATGTGTAACTTATAAAGTTATTAGCATGTATATCAAGACCTACGGCCTATTTATTTAACAAATGATTTCTTGAAACATATTATCCGTGACACCATTTTGGTGACTTATCTCGTTCATCCTATTTATTCTGGGTGGATATAAACCGAACGCAGCGCAAGGAAACAAACTGCACAAATGAAACTTTGTTGTGAGTCTGTCCAGCGAATCGCTTGAAAAGGAAACAGTTGTTTCATTAGTAATAGGTCAGATCTTTTTCAGAGGACCTTGCTGCCACGCTGAGCAGTATTAATGGGCTTTGGATTCTTGCTTGAATAGGACTAAATTATGTTAATGGATGACAAAATAGCCTAATGATGTGGTGATTCTGAAATCTTTATGGTTTCTTGGCACTAAATGAGGGTTTTGACCCTCTCTTCATGAAGAGAGACCCATTATATTTAATTTACTGATTAGGTCCGGGAAGAATTATTAGATGAAATCTGGATAATGTGACTCTGAAACTGGCATAATCCAGACTCAAGGGGCTATTGCACCTATTTTTACGAGGACACAACTGAGGTAGATGCCTAATGTGAGAGCCCAAAACAACCCATTCTGTATAATTTGTTACTGTATTATGATGTTGGTTTCTGCAGGTCCTGGTTTTGCTGCGTTAGAGGTTCCTAGATCAGCATATTTTGTTACATCTGAAACATTTTAATCCAAAAATGTAGTCTTGACCATGTCCCTACACCTAAACAATAACTTAATCATGAGTTATCCCTAAAATCTGAGGAAATGATAGATGAATGATTGTAAGCCTAAACAAAAACTATTAACTGCTTCTACAAATCTGATTGCTTAATCACATGTTGTTCCAGGATCAACAAAGATGTTGATCCAGGAACATGTCACACTTGGTAAAATCAGATTCTGCGTTGGTTTCTACGGTTTTAATTTAGCATGCAGAGAATCAAGTTCAGACTACATTTATAAATCTAATGAATGGAATTTGATCCTTTTTCCACCACAAAACATATTTTTCTCCCTTACAGCAATCGTGCAGCGCTGTTATCAAAGATACAGATGCACTTGGAAGTTGCATGGCTCAACGATCAGAAAGCACACGTTTGCCCTCAGTACGAATGACCATGATGCCTGTATCCTTCTTTCAGCCCAAGCGTGAATGTTTCAGTCCAAATGTGCCAGCTGTCTTGTATTATCCAGGGCTAAACATGACAGATCTTCCACGGGCGTGCTGCACTTCCTCTATATTAATGCTCTTCCCCGTGCCTTTCCCTCAGGCCCCTCTTACCCACACAGCCCTGCTCTCCGGGAGTCACAAGAGATGTTCGGTACCTGTCCAGAAACACCTGCATCTCCACGCTGCGCAGCCTCTGCTGGGAATGTGGGTTTTCAAGCAATGCTTGTTAATGCTGTCTAACCCCAGAGAGACACTCCTGGAAATGGAAGCGAGATGAGAAAGGAGACAGTGAAGCGAGAGTGAAAATCCAGAGAAAGGAAGCAGTTTTATCATTGTCACAAAGACCCCTCGTATCGCCCTCTGAGAGTTGAATAATTCGGTGGCGAGGAGAGCTCGGTTTTTGCGGAGAAAGTCAATTTGTTTTGATCATCCTCCACCTATGGGCCGATAATGCGGGGCTCGACTGCGAAATATGGCAGCAACAAGTCATTCGCCATCACAAAAGCGCAGCCGCAGTTGTCTTGCTGTACTCACGGATAAGTAACCACTTTTATTTAAGTCGACTGAGCATCAAAAGGAGCCGGTAAGCTTAGGAGAGGAAGTACAATGTCAAGAGGTTTTGTTGAAATCCTAGCAGGAATTTTTTTGTCTTGGATACTGGGCCTGAAGAAAGGCGCACAGTGTAGGGGCTACAAGTCCCCCCCTCCCTTCGGCCTGACAAGCGCAGAGCTGCTTAAATTGAATTGACATGTCAGCAGGAGAGTAGCGCTTTGTCCCTGCTCTGGATGCCAGCATACTTAACCTTACCATTTAAAGTTTTAGCCACTACCGTTGGCACTCCTGACAAAGAAAGCCCTGGAAGCACCCTTCATAGCTCTTACCTCTGCTTCTTTATGATTTCCCCCCCCCCTCTATTTTGGCGGTTTTATCTGTCACGTGATCAGCGGCTTTTATTTTACATTGTAATCCAGCCCGTCCCGTCTGGGTTTCATTTACAGTTAAGTGCAGGACACGGGAAAGGAGCACGGGGCGGAGGGCGATGGAGATAGAAAGGGATGGAGTGAAAGAGAAAGAAAAAATGGGCTTTGAATGAGCCAGGCCGTGAGATAAAGACAGAGCGAAAGGGGGAGGTGAGCGAAAAGAGGCCTTCGAATGAGTATCGAAGTGAGAGTGAGAGAGAAACAACTATGTTTGAAGTGGGGGCCTAATGTAGTGGAGATGGAATCTGTCACTCAGCTTATTGCATGTTGATGACTCAGGGCTGTTTGAGCTGTAAGCAGCCTATGATTTATGGACAGCAAGTGAACTCCTGCGGGCGAAAAAGCAAGTCGGGGATCAGAGCGGCAACAGGGCCCTTTTTGGGCTGGAGCCCGGCCCTGCATTTTTTTCATTCATGCCAAACTGCTTTGCACGGCAATTAGCTCTGTCCTCATTTAGTCTCCCCAGTCCCAAAGGGTAATGAAAGTCATATATCATCTTCAAGGCTGCTAATTATCCAGCACGGTTGCAGGTAGGCTTTGTAACAGTGAGAAGGGCCTGTCGCCCTGATATTTATTGCTCCTCCAATAAGCAAGTAAAAAATACTCTCTTGAAAGGTTGCCCACAGCCCTCGCCTCACATCCTTGACATACCTTTTTGCAAATGTGCTAGTCAAAGGGGAAATGTCTTCATTCCACATAACTCATTTTTCATGCTGTAACGAAGCGTTCTGCAAAAGCCTCTGCGCAAGTGCCGGAAACTCGAGACGAGACACGGAGCGGGGGTCAGCGTGTCTCCGCTGATTTACACGTGGGTTAGTTAGAGCCAGGACGAGATGAGGAAAAAATGAGACAGAGGGAATGTGCAGTAACCGGAACGCTGGCCGCTCAGTTGTCATTTACAAAAATTGCTGGGATAACGGCTTGCCATTTTGATATGTGGTAGTGTCTAATACGCAGAACCGATCTATTAAACGTTATTATTTCTAATCATTGTTTTATTTTTGCATGTAATTACATTTTTTTTTTTTTTTAAATGCGCCTCAAATCAGCGACAACAATAATAAAAATAATTATAATAATGATGATTATTATTATTATCATTATTATACAAAATAATAGTGTGTATTGTGAATATTTATTGTTATTAATGACTCACACTATTAATGACAAATATGTTGTTTTGTGGTAATATTTTACAAATACTGCATCAGAAAATTACAAATGTGCATAAAATAATGATGATAATAATAATATAAATGATGATTATGATAATGAAAATTATAAGAATATTGATAGTGTTGATTATTGTTATTATAAATAATAATACAAAAACATACAAAAAAAACTGGTAGCACTGTAAAAATAAACAAGATGCTGTTTCTGTGTTGATATTTTAGTATTATATTTAAAAGAACTGGTCATTGATTGTTAACAAAAAAAAAAAAATAAATAAAAAAAAAATATATATATATATATAAACTTAGCATATTAAATCTTTAAAACAAACAATAATTAAAAAAATATACATATATTAGTAGAAACATTACTTAAACCGAGTGATTATCTCTAAATAAGTAAATCAATATTTGTTTAATCTAAAAGGGAATTAAAATACTTTTTGCAAATAAAAATATGACAGAGCCATATAATATAACAGTGCATAGCCCCAACTGTAATTCCTAGAACTATCCGTAGTAATTATTCAATGTCTTGACTTTGGTAGGCACATACCCCTGCTGTCCATACCCAAACCTACACTCATGTTCACACCATATCCCCTTTCATGATTTATGAGAGGAAAATGGAAAATTCAGCAGTGCACTTTCGACAAACACTCCACTAAGCCTAACTTCCAGGAACTTAATATATTCAAGTTTTTTTTCCTCTCTCCTTTTTCAAACTGTAAATGTATCTTGGTTGTGATTACAACATATATGAAAGATGTTTGTTGGGGCTTTCGACGTGTCTCGCCAGCATCATCTCAATAAAGAATGACTGCATTTTCCCGAACTTCCCTTCTGATTGAAAACATGTGATTTAATGGCAGATTAAGAGGAGCTATTGGGCTGAGACTGTAATTCATGTAGTCTTGTTAAGCAGCGTTATGAGGCCCCTTGACAAATTATGTTTTGCAGCATGGGCTGCTCCCTCTTTGCTTCCTTCTTTGAGTCACTAGAACAGAAACGTGAGGGGCGTCTCAAATGGAAATATTTATATGTTTCCAAAACGCCTGAAGGGCATCATTAATGCCCATATTCAGAGATCTATAATGTATGCAGGGTACTGCAATGATTTTTGGAGCTCAAACATCCACATATTTTCTGAGGCTAATGACTTTATATTTGTCTCATTCCTTATTGCTTGGAGACACAGGAGAAAAGGAAACAAGCCTGAAAAACACAGGGGGGCATGGGGGGTGGATAAGGATAAATGTACAGCTTATGGAGATCAGATTTTTAATTACACTCAAGGCTATGATGACAATCCCATGCAGCTTAAAGCTTTGTACAGTAAATGTACGCCCAGCCAAACACCCACTACAACACCACCGCCCTTATGTCTTTGTTAGGAAAAACAAAAAGAGACGAAATTGAGTACCAAAATCATCTGGTCAAGTAATAATAATAATAATAATACATTTTTGTATATTTTTAATAATATAGTTTAAATGACAAGTTACACATTTTCCACTGAAAAATTAATGCCTGATATTTGAAAAATTCGCACACAAAAACAATGGTTACTTTTCTTCAAATTATTATTTAAAATAATAAAAATCTGATATTATAGAACACAAATTAATAAATATTAAATATTAATTAAATATTGGTCAATATATCGCTTAGACACTTCAGAATAAACTTTAAATTGTGTGCTATTTGAATGCTATTTATTATTTACTATTATTCACTATTATTCCAAATTTATCAGTAAACTAGATATTAAAGAATGATAATTATGTTCAAAACAATATCTGTAAATACATTGGTCTGCGCAATAGTGACTGAAAAATGAATTAGTATGTAAATTTATTAATATTATTAGTAAAAGGTGTAATGCTGATATATATGGAATATCGGTAATTATATCGGTCAGACCGATTATCTTCCTATCTCAATTGAGAACTTTTATCTAAATAAGAAAATAATAATTTGTCCTCTATCTGGGGCTCTAAAATATATACACTCAACCCAACATCACTGTAAATATATTGGTGAGAAATTTCAGAATGAACACAAAATGAAAAATATTAATGCACATTAGAGGGACACCAAATTCATCACTAAACCAGAGGTTAAAGAGGTGCATATATATAAATATATATATATATATATATATATATATATATATTGGCGAATATATTGATCAAAACAATTATTGTCTTATCTTTATTTTTAAAAGCCTATTATTATTATTATTTATATTTATTTATTTATTTTCATTAAAAAAGTGTTTATTGTGAATATTTATAATAGTGAATGTATTTATCCAAATATGTTGTTTCTGTATAGTGTTCTTTAGAAGCTCATCATTTATTGCCAGTTTTTCCGTTTTTAAATTATTATTATTATTTTTATTATCTTATTATCAATGGCTATGACTACTACTGTATACAAAAATACATTAAATCAATGGCTTTACCTTTGAATAATAATAAAAATAGAGACACTAGAGACTTTTAGCTATTAGCTAAAAACTATTAGCAATTAGTATTTATTAGTAATAGGTATAATGCTGCTGATATGTATATAGAATATCGGTAAATATATCGGTCAGACCGATTATCTCCATTCTAGAAAGTCTAGGAAAGTACGTGCTTTGTTCACTATCTGAGGCTCTAAAATATATACGCCCAGCACAACATCACTGCCCTGAGGTGAACAAAAAAAAACAAAAAGAGACAGAACGGAGACCCCACCTCATGTGGTACACCTCGGATGAGCAGGATCATACCAGGTGAGCGAATGAGGTTAGGCCTAGTATCAGAGAAGAGACTAATTGTCAAGGTTATACCTCTGTAGATGATTGATGTCAGCTCGGGCTTTTCTGTCAGCCTGTCAGGAGGCAGGAATGTTTAATGTTCTCATTATTGGTTGCGCTGTTGTGTATATTTCTCTGTCAGCGCCGCGGACCCATCTGAACTGCCAAAGCACTTCAAAGGCCTGCAGGTCATTTATCTTCCCCTGACGCGGTGAGTGTTCAGCCTCAGCTGAGTGCTAGTGATTTGTTATGACTTGAGAGCAAGCTGACAGACAGCTCTTCTGGTACAGAAAAAAAGGATTCCTTTTTGTCACACCGTGAAAACATCAATGTCCCTGTAATGGGCTACAACTGTCAATGGAGGCCAGCACCTGACAGTTGTGTGGTCGCACTAATTTGCAGCCCCAGTGGCTCGCTTCCCCAACTTTAGATTTGGTTATGGTGTCACAAACAAACAGGCCACCATCTGCCGCGAGGTGCCACGGGGCCCGACGGAGGAAAAGGGAGAGGTGGCTCGGCTAATTGAAGTCACGTCGTAATTTCGTATTAATCAGCCGCGCTACGTTCGTGGCTCGCCTCTGATGTCGAGCCAGAAGAAAAAGCCCAGCGCGACGAGGGGAAGATGGGCCGCGCACCGCGGGCCGGAGTCAGGAGGGAAAAATCAGATCTTTGTTTCCTTTCCCAGGCCATGACATGATTAATCGTTCTCTTCTGATCTAATTTTGGAACATGAAAAACAGCACATTTGTCTTGAAGAAAAATGATGTGCTGTACTGTGCAGATGGAAATTTCCAGCCCTGAAAAAGATTAAAGTGAAATTCCACTCCTTAGACCCAATCATGAGTTGTAGATTATTCTGTCGTTTTAAGCAGATGGTGGGCTTGATTCAGAGGCCCTCTCCTTATATTAATGAATACTCGACTGTTATATTTGACTTAGGTAAGTGAAATGTCTATCACGCCTAATGGACTGCCGGTCGACGGTGCGCGTGCCCTACCGCCGCGTGCCCTTGCTGCATATTTCATGGTTTGTACTTATGCAGAACATTTTGTTTCCTTCGATTTTTCACACTTGTCAACAGTTTGCTAAATATTTTCACACAGGAGTGGAGAAAAGAACAAACTTGTGTCCACAGCTAATTTCCATCTATAGGTCACTGCTATAACTCTGAGACTAAAACTGTCACCATGGGCGAGAGGAGAGCAGAATTCAATAGTAACTTGATTAAGTTCCCAGTCAACATGACTGCATACACAGCAGTATGTTAACCAACCTAATTATAGGAGCGGCGAGGAGGGGTGATAAAACCGGCTAAAAGGAGGTGCCTTCTGAGGCTGATCATGTGACCTTCAATACTGACTTACCCTCAGGGAGCGGATGGAGCTCTAGTCACACCTCTCCTCTCGTTCTATCTGTGTGCATTCAATTCGGAAACTCGCACCATTCTTTACTTAGTCTAAATCAGGTTATGCGATTCAATCCCTGAGGCACACTTACCACGCCCACACAGCTTGTAAAAATAGTGGAAGAAATCTTTCAGGTTGTTACTTTATTCAGTTTGGACTGTCCTAGAATCTCGCATGATATATATGAATATCCATTGCGAGAGTGTTTGAAAATTAGTAATGCTAATTAGCAGATTGCCTCACACTATTAAGACCACAACATTCTGAAATATGTCTAATGCATATTAAAACAATGAAGTAGGCAGTGATAAACTGTGAATATATGCACCGCTTAAGCCGTGGCAATAGTATATTCTTTACAGCTTTCAAAAATGATTACCACGTAATTTCAGTGATATTTCCAACCAATAATTTTAAAATAATTCACTTCAATTCACTTCGATAATATATTGCCCTATTTTTTAATTGTGTATGATTACATTATTATTTTTAATTATATTTAAACATTTCTGATGAATTATATTTATTATTATTATAGAATTTTAAAAACTATATTTTAAAAAAATATTTGAATATAAAGGCAATTTTCATTAAAAGCTAAACTCCCAAATTATTTTAGGTGAAAAATTAGTTGTTGGGTGAAATGTACTTACAGTATAATGATTATAGAATCTCTTTATAGGTTATAAATCAAAATCATCACAAGAACAGCAATGTAAAAATGGGTTGCAGATCTGTTTTGATAAGGCCATGGACATCGGGGAGAAAAAACTTAAAGGCAAATAATAAAATGCAACTGACCATATAATTGTATGCGTAATTACATTAGCGGGAGAAAAAAAACAGGGTTAGGAGGAGAAAATGCTTCTCACATGTCTTAAAGCTTCCTTCAACATGTTGGCTGAATTAATGGCAGCTGAATCCATGAAACCATTAAAATATACAACACACTATTTCTGCTCAATCAACATGATTTAACTCAATTTAACAAATGATCAGGTGTTTCAGAATCAGCATCAAGGGCCATAACTTTTCATTTTATAATGATCATTTTAACATCATGTTTACTTTCTGTCGATCAAGAATATGACGAGCGATTACGCTAAAGACACCCCAAGGGACCAAATTATATATTCCGCTCTGGAACTTGACGTCAAAAGCATGGCATGACTGAATTGATGCTGGCAGTATGTTAGTCTCGTCCCCATCAGTTTGAGTTAGCAAAATAGCCTCTTCCTGGGGCTCCTAGACAGGAGTCTGGATTCCTGTGAGTCCTTTGGACATTTGGACCTGATGAATGTCCCTCGGTCATGCCTTGGCACTAACTAGCACTGCATGATAACATGCTCGTGTTGGATGCATTTTTAGTCTGGGAGTGATAGAGGTTGACTGAGGTTCTGTGGCTGACTGCTGCTGGCTTGTGCAGGAGTGTAAAATGTAAATGTCTGCTTCCAAAAGAACAATCGAAAAGGAAATAATCTCAGTGAGCTGCGATTGCCAACGTGCGAGACTACTCATGAATACGCAGAGCATGAATTTAAAACAACAGTGCCGAAACGTAGCTTGTAAACCAAGAACACGAGTGGAGTGAAAGCAGGAGCGCCGTGCCAATATGTCATACACTAAATAGTTCTAAATTAGAGTCTGTATACGCCTGTTGGAGACGCCATTCATCATACTCAACTTTGGTCTGTTTCTTACAATTTTGGCAGTAAGCGCTTCCACATGCCAAGTTTGTGCAAGAGAAAGAGAGGAGGGAGGGGACCGCGCGAAGGAGAAAGAGGGAGAAAATGCAGGTTATCAGCAAAGTTTACATGTCTTTAATCAGTCTGCAGTTAATTAGCGGCTTCCACACAATGTGGCTGCGAGTCATTAATCATACTAGCGTGGAGCAGTCAGCCCGGTCCAAGACATTTGGAAACAAAAGTTTTGTTTTCCATGAAGGGTTTGAGCGCGGCCTGGCGTTGGCTTTCTTGGCCATTAGGCTGGAAATGAAAGGCCTTGTCATGGAGCTGACAGACAAGGGCCCACTGTTCAGCTCCCTGTTGGTCTTTCCCTAAACCTCGCTCAACAAAAGATGACTTCACCTCTTAAACAAAGCTTGCACACACTCGGGCACATTTGTCTGCGCCGGGCTCCATGTGAAATGTCACGTCACGCAGCCGGCCAAAGCGGCGTGATACTGCGCAGCGATCCTGCCAGGGCCTTTCCTGCTCTTGCGCCCGACTTTCTAGTGCTCTCGCGCTGTATATATTTAGGGATGGAAATGTAACGGCTTTAATTCGTCATCCGCCCCGGCGTGCATCATTCACCGGAGCTGACCCCAAGGTCCGAGGCTCTCCTTGTTTATAACAGCGCTAAGATGTGGGCCGATCCATCCCCTAAAGTCCTGACGTGCACATTTTTAATCTTGGCTCAAGACGGGTAAAAGTGTCCATCTACCTGTCTGCGGCAGACAAATTCATTGGCTGGAAATTTTCCGCAGTTACCTCCAGCGCGAGTTGTAAATCTATTAAGAGGCGAGCCTTCCCAGACCTGTCACGCCGAATGTTCCGACAGCTCCATTTACCATTCCTGATCATTCTATGACAGGAATATTTCCTGCCACTGACTCTGTTTCCCCTCTCAGCTGAGACGGGAGGCCAAAATGTATGTTTCATTGTCAAGAGAGGAGAAAAAGAAAGTCTGAGCGGGTTTGGCAACTGCAAAAAGAGCCTTTCAACTGCTTTTCATGCTTGTGCATAAATGTAGACTTTGGCAATTTAGAGAGCGACTGAGGGGGCAGAAAAACACTCCTGCGGGTACACTGAGAAAGTAATTGCCAATCAGAGGTGAAATGTGCAAGTAATATCATTGGGGGGTTAAGGTGTACATCGAAAACTGTTAAAACACGCCTTTGTGCCGACCGGCCTCTCCTGTTTTCCAACTTAAAAGCTCCACAAAAGGTACGAGTGACATCAAATGAGAGATTGTTTAAAGTCAGAGCTGCCGAAGCTCTCTGGCAATCATTTATCTTGTTACTGATAAATCAAGCTCACTTCATAGTGCAGTCATAAAAATGTATGAGAATGTAAATGCTTGAGTGACCCATTAATCTTGTTTAAAGTGGCAAATGTAACATGTTCCTCACTCGTGGTGATAAAGTTATACTTCGCACCCTTATGAAGGATTGTTGATGGCAGAATGTTCTGCGTATCAGTATAATAAGCTGGAGTGGAATATGTAAAGAAGGGGAAATCACTCAAGATCTCATTGTGGTGTGAAATTTCAAACTCCGGCATTCTGGGGCAGGTGTCACTTAGTAAAGGATCACTCAATTTCGTCTTGTCATTTTAATATGCGCTTCGACTTATTTTAACGGTTTCGCTGTGGATATGCGGCCCCACACACACACGTACACACACCTCTTGTAAAAGCAAACAGTCGGGTCTGCCCGTGCTGCCTCCCGTTTCATGCGTTTCCCTCAAACATCATTCATCATTTGTCTGCTGGGAGTTACGTCCAAGTGACACAAGCTCGGACCTCCCTGCGTTTGAATATTTCCGTTAAATGTCTTAAAAAGCGAGAAGGAACAAGACTGGGAGAATGCAACGCGGCCTTTGAGTGAATGAAAGTTTTTTGGGGGGCTTTCTGGGTGTGATTAAGCACACATTCATCCCTGGCACACCGAGGAGTTTATTCACCTTGTCTCACAGGGGAAGTGATGAAGTAATGATTAATATGAGGGATGTTTGGAAATGTAAATCCCTGCTGCAACACAAACAAACCAAGGGGCTTTCTCAGGATGATTAAATGCACATTTCGCAGTTGATTGAGCATGCGAGAAGTCATCCATTTCCCCTGAACTCTGTAAACAGTGATGCAGGTCCTCTTTCCACTCAAGTATATGACCGTCGTCGTGGGTTTATATGCACATACAGGCCATTGAAGACGAATGACTGCCGCAATTTATATAACCGCCGGGATCTCTTGATTAGGTAATTTATATGGAGGACAGGTTTATAACCACTAACTTACCGTCTTGTCCCAGAACAATTATTTCAGAAATCTGGCTGTAAAAGCAGACGATAAATTCTCGCTTTTTCTTTCGCTGTCATCGGATGTCCAATAACCTGAGATCGGATTCTCCGTAAATCTCCTTCTTTGAAAGCGAGAGCAATTAAATCATGAAAGTGATTTTCCTGAGCTGTTTTTGGTGAACAACAGGGTTCGCGTTCATGGACTGTGGGGAGCCAAACGTCTGGGTGTCATATGGTTGTGCAAATATCCTTTCACGGTCAGAGGCCGAGGCATGTGTGCAAAAATTACAATATTGCAGGAATATTAGGACATATTCCACTGATGTAATTGGCGGTTCGACTTTCTAGAGATCTCGTATAAATCTTATATAAAATAGCTTACAGCATTCAAAGATTTCTGCAAACAATGCGCTGGATTTATGAGGGTTTTGCTATAGCTGTTAGTGCGAAGCGTTTAGTGGGACGCGTGAAAGACATGTATCATTGCCATAGTTTGCATATCATTAAACATGTATTACCCCCCTTGGCTACAGTCTTAGAATGACATTGTGTAATGTAAGTATACCTCATTCCTGTTTGCGCCGTGACCCAGTGATAAATGAGTCAAATGATTTGTTTTTGATAACTTCATCAAGGATAGTCACATTATTAAGTCTGACTAAATGTGCTACATGAGAAACACTGGTAACTCGTTAAATGAGACTATGTAGCCATAATTCATGAGTGTTGTTAACATATTCTAGCATGCACTGACACTGTTATACATCACAGTATACAATGGAATACGTAGAAATAGTGTCAGCTCTATGCGAGAGAATGCCAGCACCATACATAGATAAATGCTAAAAAAAACAAAAAATAGGGGATACATTTTTTTATTTCTTTTTATTATTTGTTATGCTTATGTTGGTAAATACGTACATACTGTAAATACAATACATATGCAGTAGCTTCAGCATACAAGGAATTTGTTGCAGAATT
>JAUMHR010000063.1:3317794-3346512 GCA_032361145.1 Enteromius fasciolatus | reverse complement strand
GTCAAGGATACCATAGCAGGTGGAGGCTCCACCACCTCCCCCTGTGAGTGAGACATGTGGATGATGCATGGAGGGCAGATACCATGTACTCACTTCAGGTCATTTTTCAAGCGCTCTGCATAGCATAGCATAAAAAGCTACAAAATGCAGCTTGGAAATATTTAAATTATAAACAGTTTGATGGACAGGTTCTAGACTGCAGCTCAGAAGTTTGGGGTTTTGATGGAGAAATTGAGCAACAAAGCTGCATTTTTTGGACCAAAAACAAATAATAAATAATAAAATCAATCATTTTATTATATAACATATTCATAAATAGTTTTCTGAAATTTGATTACAATTGTACAGTACATTTGAATATACAATTTATTATTGTAATATTATTTATTATTGTTTTCTTTATGGGAAAGGTGAGTTTTCAGAGTTTCTAAAATTCTAAAAAGTAATGTTATATAATATTATTACAATGTTTTTATTTCAGCATATTTTAGACCATTTATTCCTGTGATGCAAAGCTGAATTTCCATCATCAGAAATTATCCTAATATACTGATTTGATGCTCAGTAAACAATTTTTTATCACAGTTGAAATCCATTGTTCTGCTTCTTATTTTGTTGAAACGTGAGACATATTGTTTCATAATGGTTCAATAAAACAAAAGTTGAACAGCATGGAAATATTTTATAACAATATGAAGTCAGTACTACCACTTTTGATCAATTATCTATCAGTTTCTTAAACATTTTTTTACTGACCCCAAACTTTTAAATGGCTCAAGGTAATAAATAAATAAATATTCCATTATAATTCATTAGATTTATATGCATATTTATGTGTAAACATTTGTATGATATACATTTCTTATATATATGAACGTATTTATACACAAATTATTACGGGTAAAGGAATGTGTGTATATATACACATATATACACACATTAAATGCAATTTAATTAAGTTAAATTAAAGACTTATTATCATTATTAAGATACGGTATGACCTTTGGAAAAAAGGGGCAGTGGAAATAACACTTCACCGTCAGTATCTATTACATTAGCCAGTCATGTCTTCCTTTTGGCCCAACTTATATTATTTCTCCATATTAAGTGGAGCATATGACCGTATAGCATATACATATGCGTGTGAGCGTATGGCTGAGGGCTGATGGATGTGCGCACGGAGACACTGCTGGAGTTGTGATCTCCCACCAGATGTGTCCGAGCCGAAGGGAGAAGCTCCACACAGCCTGTCAGAAGCAGACTGCTTTAAGAGGAGACACAGGTGTTTGCCCCGGTAAGCTGAGAGAAATAAACTGTCAGGAAGATAGTCAGAGGCGAAGAGCATGGTAGGGGGAAAGATTTCCACTGCCAGATGATTCCTTAATGTGCACTCATTTATTCAGTAATTATATGATATGCGATGCTAATTCACTCCGGACGGCTGTTGAGCACATTGACGTCGGTGAACTGACTAAGGCAGTATTTTTAGTGATCTTCAAAAAGTTTGGCTATGATTTTGTTGTCATGACACTTTTGATTGATAGACCTTTGGATTTTTGATGAATTACCACTCATGTTTCTCAAAGTGCAGTTATGTATCAAGTGTCACTTTCTTATTTGCTACAAACACAGCTCGTACGCTAATATACTCAAGCAAATTCGACCCTTTGAATAGGCGTAATACTTTGCCCCGGGAAGCTTCGTAACTGCTTTTCATTGCATTGTTGGAAGAATGCATTAACATTTTCTTCCCGGTTGCACACACAGAACCCTGCCAATTATATTCCAAGAGATGAGATAAGTAATAACATATCTAAGTTTTCCTCTACTCATACAATGCTTTTTCACAAAGGTAATTGCTTTATTTTCATGCAAAACACCCATGTGGCCCGCGTGTTATTTTCATCAAGTTGCGTCTGTCTGTAGGGCACGAGCAAAGCAGGACTGAGAGTAATTTTGAGCTCCTACTTTGCAGTTAACACTAAAATGCATTAAAGCAATAAAAATGATGTGAAGGTCCATATTTCCTCAGGCTGTGTTGCTGCGTGTCTGGACCCATTTGTCTCTTGGTCAGATCCATTAGTTTGGCTGCGCGGCGCTCAGCATCTTCAAATAATTCTGCGCAGTGTGTGATGTGTAAAGGCATCATAACCAGCTCTGCGAAAACAAGCTTAGGAATATAGTCTAGACTGTTTCCTTTGATTAGACGCGATGTTAGAATACAAAAGCCACGCCTCGTAAGCGAGGTCAAGAGTCAGGATTCTGAACTGCCAGAGGAATACTGCTGTTTGTTATAGTTTAATGTCTGGTATCAACTTGGCAGATGAAGCTGTCAGAAATCACTTTAGTCTTACACATTGAAATTTCAATTCTGCATATATCGGAGCAGATCAGAAAGATCATTCCTCTCAACATCTCTGATATTAGCATCACCAGCGAGGCCCGTTGACAGTCCATCATTAGGTCTGTCATGGCATCCGTCCTGAATGGAAATTTACTTGCTAATATTATTCAGTGTCTGCTCAAGAAAATGAACTTTCATCGCTTTGTGCACATGTTTTAACAACCTCGCAAAGAGCATGGCATGTAATTTTATTATAATCAGAAGTGTGCTTAAAAAAGTCCTCCCAAGAATGACAATGTGCGTGAGTGCAAAGAACAGATTCAATGAGCTGTTACATTCCTGTTTGAGTGCGTCTACAGTTCACAGGATCGCTCCTGAAACAAAGATTAATATCTGCACTGCACCCCTCCAACAAACCGAACACTACCAGATAGTATAGACTTAGTATGCAGATATGTATTTCAGTAATGTAATTATCAACTGGCTGTACATTATCAAGTTTATTGCATGGCTGCTAACCAAATAAAATAAATACTAAGACATAATTTAAAGATAACACTAATGCATTATAATATATTTTTTTAGTTTAATCTGTCATCGGTATAATATATTTATTTATTTATGCCGCTTTCTTTAGGTTAATTAGTGTGTAATGTTACTGTTGGAGCATAAGCCATATCTTTCAGCACTTAAAGTTCAATGCAAATGCAGATATCTTTTAAAATTCTGCCAGTTTAACGCCTACAAAAATGACCAGTTACTTCCCGGGTCTGTTACATCATGAACCCAGGTAAACCCCGCCCCCAGGAATATATAAATAAAAGGAGCATGGCCATGTTTGCTTCTTTAGAGAAGGAAGTGAAAACTAGTGTGCGTGTAAAATGAAATATTCAAGTATGAATATTGCATCTTGCATCTCTCTTTCTCTCTCAGTTTCTTATTCTGGTCATCAGCTCAAATGTACTGTTTCATTTAAAGCTTTAGTCAGGATAAAACCGCTTAATAAAAGCTAACAGAAGCAGCAGAACAAACAAAAAATATACCAGTGAGGGCCCACAGGTTCTGCGTGATCCTCTTCATTTATATCCTCTGCATCTCAATCGGACTCAAATGCAATGATTGCGTTCTTACAACTGAAAAACAGCATAGGGGCAGCAAACACAGAGTCACCGATTCAACAGAAACTACGCACTCTTGCTCAAATAGTAGATGGCGCTATTGTCAGGTTATGAATGCATGAATATAAACAAATCATTTTAATAAGACAAAAATAAATATGTCAAACTATCAATGAATTGTCTGACATTGCATGCGGCGTTACTGAAACAGCGTTTATGAAATGTTCAGTAATTGTTGTGACCGTGCAGAAGATCGGTCAAGCAAAATAAAGACATGAGACTCGGATCGTTGCAAACGCCAGCACATGGTCTCACTACTACAAGCTCATCTGAGAAATCTCTTCAGCTATTTATCATCGACAGACATCCGAGCCATCACTGGGCTCTTTACGAAAAAACCCATTAAGTATTCTCAGAGAATGGTCTCATTTCCATAAAATATTCTTTGTCAAAACCCCAAAATGTGCAAATGAAACAGGCATTGAGATATGATAGCAGAGCCCCGAGAGCTGCCGTAAATGACCTCAATTAGGCACTTAAAGCAGAAGAAGGTGCCTCGCATCGCAGGCCCTTAGAATGACAAGCCGTCACGGAAGCCATTTTTCTTCGGGCCTATCTCACCTTGATGAGCACTTTGAATTTGTAAATCAATGAGGGAGAGAGAACGTGTGTAAGCGCCGACGAGCCCGACGTGTTCAATGAGTGAATTGTTTGCCTGGGTCTCCATTACCACTCTCTCTGGGAGCCACGGCTGGGATTAATCTGTCAAAAGGGGACGATTTAGCATTGATGAATATGACATGTGACCATTGATGATGTTGATTTTATCTCTGGAGATTAGCAAGATTTACTTCAGATGGGTAATAATGTCATTTGCTTGATGCAGTGGATCTGTTTATGAGCTGATTAAATCGCGGAGCTCCTGCTTCATTTCATGCTATTTGGTTTATGGCTTCATTACTGCAATCACAAAAGCTGTGGTCATTTCCACCTCCCGTGTCAACATAAATCACTCTTGAAGATAGCTTCTATGTGTCGTAGCGGATCATCTTTTGGTGAAGACGTTTAAACATTTATAAAAGTTCTGTGCTTTCCAAGGTTAAATTAAAGCTGTTTTTAAGCACTGTGAAAGCTAGTAGGCCTGTTTTTTTAGGAGCATCTTCCTCGTATGAAAGATTGTAATGATAATCGCCCTTATCGTAGCTAAAAAGGATTTTGTCTCAATCCCATAATCCCATAAATCAAGCCACTCGCATGAGAGAGAGAAACATAAGTGTCTCTGACTTACGTCTAGAAGTTTAGTATTTGCGTGGCACTCACATATTGACACAGCTGTTGCTCAAAGCACAGGATTGCCATGTCAGGCTACAGCATGTCTGTTTATTTTATCACACGCCTAGTAATTACATTGGTGTCAGTAGTAATTTTGTGCTGTTTAATAAAAGAGTGAAGTGCAAATCAGTGGTGGCGATCCAGGTGTCTTCTAAAGTCCGGCTTTCAGTGGTAAGTGGGTTTATAGCAGCTCCAGTAAAAGGCTAGATTCAGAGCAGGAAGGACTCGTGTGTCAGCATACCTTGGCACAGCCCCCTCAGCGTGGTCCATAAATCAGCCATGCATCTCTACCAATGCAATTAGTTTTTTTTAGCACCTCTGGCACGAACCCTTAGGTGTGGCTATACACTGTACACATGTTAATTATTAACCATGTTCTGTTAAGAGTCCCAGTAATATATATATATATAATTTTGAAGCTGTAAAGAACACAAATAATATTGTTTTATTGGTTTTACAGCAAAATTCTATTTAATTGTTTCTATTTATCACATTTAATTCAGTGTTAATTACAGCATTTGCGAAATCTAGTAATTTCCTGAGTTATAACTGTCACACACACACACACACATATATTTATATATAACATTTCTTTTTAACAGGGTGCACTGTGTAAAAAAATATGTTAGTAGTTTTTAAATTAACCTTCTACTTTGCCTTTAATAAACTGGTTGCTCTGACTTAAAACTCATCAGACAGATTTTCTTGAAGACACTGTTTTGCAGCAAAGCTGTTACTCAGAACAGAATTCTTGTTTAGGGTTGACCCAAGTAAAAACACACAAATACAAAGCAGCTCCAGTAATTTCTTTCTTTTTTTTGCCATGTGCATAGCCTAAGCACATAGACTAAACCTTTATTATGATGTTAAACTTTTATTTAGTTTCTAACCAGTGACAAAAAAAACTTAATTTAAGATATTTTGAGGGCCTCTGGGTCTTAGAACCCTAAAAGAACATTTTATTTTTAATTTTCTAAAATTAATGTTGCGTTGTTGATCTATGACGTATCTCTGCTCAGCTGCGGACCGTTGTTGTCACAGGTTAATCTGGCATTCCAGTGCTCCTCTTTTCCAGATTGTGGGACGCGAGACCACGGTGGAAGGTATTCGCTTTATTTATCACCCATATAAACATGCTCATTGCAGGGCTGATCAGTGGTGTAAGTCATGCTTTACTAGCAGGCAGTGGAGTTCTGTTCCTCTTTATACTCCTTAGCCACAGTGAACAGCAGTGGAAGAAGGCAAGCGGGGTAATTTATGCACACATGTGCCTGCTAGCTCCTCTGATGACAGGCCCGGGAGGAGGGGCACATGATGAATGGCTTTCCATCGGGGACCTCCTCACAGCCACCATGATGTGGGTAAAAATGGAAATTGCTCTCTTTCACCGTCATTACATCAGTTTAAAGCTTGTGTGGGCCTCCAGAACATAGTCTAGTTGCTCCGCGTCTATGACATTTCTGGGCGGGTGAAGTTTTCCATCTTTAATGAACT
Organism: Enteromius fasciolatus; assembly: GCA_032361145.1. Classification (NCBI taxonomy): domain Eukaryota; kingdom Metazoa; phylum Chordata; class Actinopteri; order Cypriniformes; family Cyprinidae; genus Enteromius; species Enteromius fasciolatus. The sequence goes on along the minus strand of JAUMHR010000063.1, from coordinate 3,340,224 downwards.
GCTTTAGGAGTGTAAATACAATCATTAATTAATCTTGTGTCATTAGTTATAGCTTTAGTTCATAAAACCCATGTAGCTCATTTATTTTTACATTATTTATCATTCCCATCCCGAGTTAATTGTCATTTATGAATTAATAAGAATGAATGCGTAAATACTTTTAAAAACATAAATAATAAATGAATAATATATAGGATATGCACAGAACTGAATTATTGTTCCACTTGTATTTACAGTTGCCTATATAAGCTGAGTGCATTTTTTCGCGTGCAAGACGGGAAAAGATATAGGCTAACGAAAAAAAATGTCGCGAGACAATTTGTGCTTTGTATTTAAGGGTAAGTTATTATTGTGTAATGTGCTACTGGTTAATTTAGGCAATTAAGACTTTTAGCCTAGGTAAGTAGGCTTTATTGCCCAATTCGTTACCTGCGTGTATTGCAAAGTTGCCATTTTTCCATAAATAGGTTATTATTTTTATTTGAACAATATAAAAGAACTATTGCAGAAGAATCAAACACATTTTTCATTATTCGTCTCGCAACAAAATGTCAAAGTAGCGTTTATTATTTTATGTCACTGTGCGTTATGCGAGACCTAGACCTTACGGCTTTATTAATTTTGGGGAGTTACTTTATTTTTGTTACTAAATTAAACACTATAAAAAATAATAATCTTGTTTTCCCTTTTAGTTTCAATCTTGTTAAACTAATTATAATCGTTAAATAATTTCCAGTTTAATTTTGTTCGCAAATAAAATGACTCGTCGAGAAAATAATTTGGTGAGCATACATAAAGAAACCATAGATCCATGCATGGACCTAAATATAAAACACAAATCCTGCACTGTTTTTTTTCTTAGCTGGAGACTGGCGTTTCATTAAATGACAGGTATGATTTACAAGTTTGTCTTTGCTTACTGAATAAAAATATTGCTGACAGTTTTAGAAATGTGACAGAAGTATGTACTTTGTATGTGTAGCCTAGCTGTATAAACCTAGAAAAGCTGATATTTATTTTTTCGTTAATTCACTTGAAACATTAAAAAACTGATATCTGTATCAAATAGGTTAACACAAGTGTATGCAATAATCTAACACTTAATTTGTTTTATGTTGTAGCTTGTTTCCTGTAATATTTATAAAACAAAGCACTCTCAATATTGTAGCGTTTCTCGAACATATGACATTGTCCACAATAAGGCATTGACGGCTGCAGATATAACTTACAGCAAACGAGCCTATAGTATTACAAGATGCAGTTTTGTTCAACAACTGCACAGTTTATGCACGTTCAGAATTCAACAGCCGCTGTAAGAGAATATAAATATTCGATATATGGTTAGATGAGGAACTGACAATATGACATTGTGATAAAGTTGAATAAGAGAACACTAGTTGGATCGTTCAACCAAAAGTTATGCTGAAAACACGTCTTTAAAAATATGAAAAAAGATCATTAATTTAGCGCTGTTCCGTAGGATGAAAAAGTGGCTGTTCGTACATTTCTTATTGTATTTGTAAATAAACTTTTTTTCTCCCCCATTTAAAATATTAATTGCATCAGTAATAAAATTGTGTTGAAATTATTTCAAACGTATTTTGGCGTCATTGATTAAATTCGTTTTACCAATATTTTAATATATAGGCTTTCTTCTGGGTCACCCATTAATTTTTTTTTTATAATAATAAAAAAGAATAAAATCTCTCAGACACCGACGAATGCATTCATAATTTGAACTCTTATTCGCAGTTAAATAATTTAGCAAAACCTGAAAAAGGGTGCAACTTCGGAAAATACATGATTTGTATTTAAAACGGCAAAATCAATATACTTAAAATGACAGAATTTAGTTTGAGTTCAGTTTTGGTGGTGATGTTAAGTTAATGAATACTGAAGACAGAAATATGGAACAGAATTGTTTCTTATTTTCCAGAATACATACAAAAAAATACCAATTCTCTCTCCGTGGTGTACACCTGAAAAATAACGGCAATTTCCAATCATGTGGACAGTTTGGGATTTAAGAAACAAACATGCATGTAAATTATCTTCTTTTCAATGAGACATTAAATAATAACGAACAATACAATCATAGCAATTCCAAATCAACATCCAACTGAAGACCCCTATTTTATTAGTACTCTAACATGTGTTTCACGTTATCTACAGAGTTCAATTCAAATGTAATGCACTTTTGAGTTGCTCAAATATTTTCATTTGTATTATCGTCCGCTTTAAGCTGACATAAATAAATACAGCGAGTCCACGGATCCAGTCCTTCAGTGGCGCGATGATATAAAAGTCTTTATATTCAATCTTTATAATCTATAAATTTGGACAAAGTCTGTGTGTGTGGGTTTTTTTACTGGTATCCAAGCGCTGATGCTGTAGTGAGTCTTTGACCGTACAGTGCATAGGGAGAGTAATAAGGACCGGTGGCGGCAGGTACCGGAACCGGTGCGCCGGGAGTAGGCAACGGACTCTTTGAATACGGGTGATAGCGGCTGCTTAGTCCTAACGCGTGATGCGGGCTCCTAAGTGCCAGTGTCCCGGGGCTCCCAGGGGCTCCTGAGGGCGGCATGTGCATATGGCACGCCATAGCTGCGGCGGCAGCACTAGCTAACGATGATGAACTGGGATAACCCGATATCAACTTGTCGCTCCCGGTGAACGCGGTGTGCGTCCGCAGGTGGTTAAGAAGTTCTTCGGAGGACGAGAAACGCTTGTCACAAGGTCCGTTAGCTGACACCCAGTTACACACATGCGGTAGAGGGTCGTTGGGCAGCATGAAGCCATAGGGATACAAAGGGTGTCCACCAAAAGTTGGCGGCGAGGAGTGAACACCGTGCAAAGGGTGTGTGGGGTACATGAGTGGATATCCGGACTTCAAAGCGGCCGCGGCCGCCGGGTCGTGTGTGCAGGTAGCACCGGCTGCACTGGCTAAGTGGCTGGCACAGTGGTAACTCAAGCAATAAGGGTCTCTACAAAGGCTAGCAGACATTATGGATGGAGGGGATGCCCCGGCGAGGGGGCTTGAGCCAGCTTTGCTGCAGCCCAGCGAGCTGGCGAGCTGTGCGTTGACCAGACTTCCACCGTGCGGCAGGAAGTGCTGGGGATAGCCGGCGTAGGCCCCTGCTAAACTTCCAGGGTACGTCATGCCAGCCGGGGGTAGAGGGAAAACAGTCTGGCCGGGTTTGTACGGAGAAACTGGAGCTACAAGTCCTGACCCCAGGACGGAGGCTGAGGAAGAAGAGGTGACACACGAGGACTCCGACGTCGCTGCTTTGGATCCTAATGTGGTTTCCTGGTGCTGGTTGACTTCCACGTTAATTCCCGCACAGCTCACGCTTATCCGACTGTGGCTGACGCTGGTCGGTGCAGATCCATCCGAGGTGCAGTTTTTATTACAATCAGACTCTTTCTTTTCATCTCGCTCTCCCTTCCCGTCTGACGGCATCGGGGAAGCCGACGTGCTGGAATTAGGACTGCCAGTCCTGGGAGTGAACGGCTGGCAGGTGGCGCTAGGCACACGGAAACCAGATTTCTCGCCGTTAGACACCGCAGAGGACGAGTCCTTCTTATCCGCTGGCTTTGAGTACGGCTTGAAGCTGGATTTGTCTTCCACGCCGATGTCGCTCAGTTTTAAAGGACCAGATTTCGACTCTTTCTCGCTAGATCCGTTTGAGGTTACCGAGGACAGTTTGGAGGAGGGTGGAGGGTCCGGTTTACCGATCTGAGAGCATGTTTGCGCAAGAAGAGCCAGAGGACTTTTCTTGGCGTCGAGCTGCGAGGATAGACAAAAATAAAAGATTTAGACACCTCAAATGTGGGCAAGCGCAATCGTCACGACGTATTTGTCACAATGCACAACAAATAAACTTCACTAAACGACTCGTCTCTTCTGTTTGGCCATTTTACGCGATCCGAGAATGTGCGCATCGCGCAAAACGGGCTGAAATGGTAAAAACCCCGTGCCAAAAAGCGCGTTTACAGTCTAAGCTGAATTAAAGGGTAAAATCGGGGAATACAATACTGTGTTAGCTACGAAGTCTTATTAATTGTATCCTTTCTGCTCCGTTACGTCTAACCCAAGATTCCCGTAATGTCCCGTCATTTCTCCGAGAAAAAGAGAATGCGGACTTGTACTAATAAAACGAACAGCTTAATAAAAACAGCGAATTCGCGTCTTACCTCAATCGGACTGACCGGGGTGGATGGCAACGGCTGGAGATATTCAGGGTGTAAAATGTGTCCTGTGCGTGCAGTAAGCATTTTCAAAATCTTTATGGGAAGTCGGTTAGCTTGCCGTAAAGGGTCCGAAGGAGGGACGGAATGGAGAAAAGGCTTGCAGACGACCGCGGAGTTGTTATTCCGAGAGCTGCTGCTGCTACTTTCCCAGACTAGATCAGTATCACTATTTCTTGAAGCAGAAGCAGAGGGCGATGTGATCATGACCCAATTCTCACGTATTTTGTTGGTGTTTCATTTATCAGATTCATAAATAAAAACTACGCCGTGATCTTCTTTCGAATAGCAGAAATAAAGATAAATAGTATAATCCGTGTGGCGCAGAGCGCGACGTTATCGCAGATCCGGAGCCGCGTGTGACACCACAGGCATAGCGCGCGCTCTGTCTCTTCCCGTAGGTCCGCGCGCTTGTCCTTCCAAACCAAGAACTGGTAGAAATTTTCACTTCAAAAGCAGCTGAATTAGTCCGAGATTAAAGCCCTTGCCGCCTTCCAATCAAATGGGACCCCGAGGTGATTGGAGGGTCAAGGGGATGTGACGTTCCTCCTTCTGCAAGCGCCTCTATTTTGACAACTTGGGGGAGGAGATTTTGCGCAATATGTAGGTTGTCGTACACGCCGCTGCCTCTGTCAAATAAATGAGATTTAAACTGCTCGTTATTCATTTTCACCAACAGATTACTATGCATTCGCCATCTTTTTTAAAAGTAGTAGCCTAATATAATAGCAATTTCCCTTATATGTGTCTCTTTTGTATGGTTTTATAAGATTAAGCCTCACTTTTATTGATTATAATTAAAACCGTCAACAAAAATAGAAAGTTTGTTAGATTCATTGTTTTTAATTATAGTTTGTATAAGGAACTGCATTGCTAAGCGTTTGGTTTAATAGCCTACTTTCTGTAAAACGAAGTTGTTGTGTGCCTTTAGTCTTTTTTACTGTTAAGCCAACCTTATTCGAGTGGGCAGAACAAAAAAAAAAAAAATCAAACCCTAAACACAAGATCAACGTGTAGTGTTTGAATTCCCCAATCAGACAAGCGTTGACAAGAGCAGACCAATGCAGTGATAGAGGGACGTGAATGTCACATGTTTTCAATATAATATACACCGCCCTTCTATTTCCATCCCCACCCCTCCGTCAGCTGTCAATTCTGCTCGACCGCAATCAATCAGTTATTTGTCAGTTGCTGTCAATCCTTTTCTTACTTCACGTCAGCTTTTGAAGCTGATTATGTGCCGCGAGTGACGGAGAAAAGGGCAAAAGCAGCATCCCGGAGAAGAGTCACTTAATTTGAGGGGCATGTAGTTTCTCTGCTTTTTTAGGTTTAGAATTTTTTTCCTTGAAAACTGCGGTACTACAACAACCTATTCCCCGCTATTTAGCTTGTTTTCAGTTGAGGCAGAACTAGAAAATCACACAGGATGACTACAGTAAAACAACTCAGTTTTTTAATTTCTGAAGTATTTTTGACGGCCTTCTTGGCTGATGTAAATATGCATAATAAATATTCAATGCTACTTCTAAAAAGTACAACACGAGGCAAATAATGATTAATTTATTTGCTTACTGTATAAGCCATACAGCTATTTTTTGCATGCTGCAAATTGCCCGTTGTCATATTTTAAGTTCATAATTGTTATTAAACGTATTTTCTTACTGAATTAAAAAGCACACATTAGATTTTTGGACTGCATGAGCAGCAAGACCTGTTTTAAACATGCTGAGACTAAGTTTCAGACAGGTGTACATATGATAGCTATTTCAAATGACACTTTCCTCGTCTCACATGCAGTTTCAGGTTTTTCCGGACCTGTGTTTTTCACAAATGTGAACTTCGCTAGTATCACATTGCCTCAGGCAAAAACCAACAAAACTTTAACTCACTTGGAGTGTTAAAACAGACAAGCATACAATAATAATAATAATAAAAACCCAGACAGTTCCATTCATGTCAACAAAATTTTATTTACACTCAATAAAATTATTCACTTTATTTGACAATACCAAAAGACATAAAAGAAAGAGAAATGGTCTGTCAGACCTTTGAGAAAAGAAGTTTAAAATGCCTTGAACTATTCACCGCTGAGACGGCTAATCAGTATTGAGGCTCCGGGGCAATCGGGCAGCTTTTCAATGCGCTTTGCCTTTCATCTCTCACTGGATGGAGGCGCTCAATTAAAAGCCTATCAGTTTGTAAGTAAATCAACGCCTATCAAAGTTGTCACATCAAACAAAACGATTATTATTGCAACCCGCCTCCACCATTAATCTCTTTCTGCGGTAATCCGCTTGACAGGTCATCTAGGAGAGCAAGAAAACCTGGAGTGGACAGTCATCAGCGTGAAAGAAATGTATATTTTGTTGGAGTATCTTAGACGCATTGAAAGAGATAACGCTGATCTATGACAAACAATAAACTTTGCTGGTTTGCCCTATTTGGCAATTAAATCCTAAAGCGGCGTTTTATTTAATAGGCTCAAATCTCTACACACACACACACAACTTCTCACCCCCTCTTCTTAAAAACAATACTGTTCAAATTTTCCAAGCGCATTAACTTTTTAAATAAAAAAACTTTTTTTTTTATTATTGTAAAAAGTCTATAAACCGTGGCTTTATAAACGTGTTAGGCAATTATTCATCCTATCTCACGCTCTCTACACACACTCTCTAAAAAAATCAATATTTACTGATTGCATTTGGCTTTTGTAACGTAGTTTGCGTGTCTTAATATTTAGGAAGTAAGAATTATTTAGCCTTATAACACGCAGGCCTTGCTCGAACACATGCACAAGCCTATAATTTTGAAAAGCCTTCATGGTCGATTTGAAACAAATAGGAAAAATATATAATTTAGCAGCCTTGTAGTCCATTAACATTACGCATTTGTATACGTTTTTGAAAGTGCAAATAGTGGAAAGACTGCTGTATCACTAATACAACACAGATTCAAACTCTAGTGTTGATATCGGCCATTTTAAACAAGCTGAACGCAGGATCTTTCTTTAGTATGTAAAGAAATGTGTGACTGTTTTCCGCACAAGCTGTCAGCGCGTGACACACAGCGCGAGTTATTAGGGCAGAGAAGGGTAACCATAAATTTCCAGCATCGGGCAAACAATTCTCTTTATTGTCTGCATGACGAATGAGCTTCTGAACCAGATACCAAACACTCGGTATTACCCTTAAACGGGAACATATTTTTGGGGGGGTCATAATTCATATTATTTACATGCAAATGTTGTTTCATATCGTCATGTTTATGCATGACTAAATATAGTCATTTACAGAGCTGCCTAAAGCAGCCGAAAACACTTGTATGTAGTCAAAGTTAAGGACATTACGAGTTATCAGACGTTTAGTGATGGGTAAAGCAGCTTAGTCAAAGTAAGCAACACAAAATCAGTTCCAATTAAATATACAGCATTTATTAAAATTGTAGTGCTTAGAAAAACTCACATAAGCGCACTGCGGAACTCTTATATTCTTAAAAAAGGAAAACAGCTAATTTTGCGTAACGTTTAGGCTACAGAGCGTTTTAGTCCGTTTCCTTTCTTGCAAAGCATCCATGAAAATAACCAGAATAAAAAAACGGCTCTTCCTGCACACACGTCAAACATGCATTAAAAAAAATCCTATCATTAACTTTGGTAAAAGAGACTACAATGAACCACTTTACCTGAAATTACACAAACGCGCTCCGATGCGTTACGACAGGTATGAACATTTACAGGCAATCCTTTTATTTTCTATAAAGATGATCATTTAATTACAATTCCAATGGCGTCCTATGAAGCACATTTTAGCAGCATAAATAAGTAAATACTTTATTCTAGTGCGCTACGATACGAGATCCTACTTGTCTCCTCGCAGTCTGTGCGTCCAAAACTTCCGCCTGTGGGAGGAGCCGCGGTGACGTCACTGCGCTCCCAGCCTAAGCGTTTGTGTCTCTCTCATGCTGCTTGTCCTGTGATACAACGCTAACAATAAAGCTTTAATGTGTTATTTTAACTCTGGCGATTATATGAGTACGCGACTGGGACTGTTAAATATGATTATCGAGATTATAACACAGTGAAATATGACCTTTGAGTCATTATACGTTGTATAACACTTTAAACACAGCTACTTTACAAATCTGCCCCAACTTTCAGTTATTAAAACTGTTACTTTTCAAATGAGAGCTGTCTGTATGGCTAGCAGCAATGGTACTTTACGGAAACAGCCTCGTGAAGATGTTTTGAGCAGCTGAAACAGATTTGAGCAATTGAACAGTGGCGCGTGCTTCCGTCCCAGATCAGCTGACACGAGCACGCGGAAGAAGCCAAGCTTCATTCGGAGCGTAGTTTAAAAGTTTATTTTGAAAGCACAAAGAACACGTTTCAGTCGTATGAGCTGAAAAACTTTTGTGGTGGTCCTCGTTTGATGCTACTTTCCTTTTGAACTGTCATTTGACTACAATGGCATACAACGAGTCAATGGTTGTTGTGAATGGAAGTCAGGTAAGTGAAATATTAAAACGCACACTGTCCTGTGACCTGTATTATGTATTCAACCAGTAGCCACCAACGCCACAAAGTGTGCGTTTGTTTGTTTTTTTTGTCAAGCCATGCAGTTTCATTAGGTAGAAACGTTGGATTTACATATATTTTCTGTTTCGCAAGACAACTCTATTTAAAAGTATTATTGCAAATGTTTATTAAAAACTGCTAAAATTGTCGTTGACTAACATAATAACAGTGGTTTCATTCACACAACAGTTGTATGTGATTGATGGTCACAAATCAATTTTTAATCTCCATTAGTTCAGTATGTCTATTTCTTGTCTAGTATATCTCTTGAAAGAACAATACTTCAGAGTACCAGCTGTGCAATAATACTTATATACTTTCCCCTCTCCGTTGCATTGATGCAGGTGTCTTGCATTGGGCATGATTGGGAAGACATTCCAGATTTTCTTGGGGGAAAATATGGAGAAGTGGCAAGAAGATTAGATCTCAGCTTCAACCAACTGAGGTAAGTTACTGTTTGTGTCTGAATGTTACTCTTAACAGGAAGTCTACGATGATGGGAGACGGCGATGACAAGCATGGCACCTATTATGCACATGCTAGATTCCCATACGCCTCTGAGAAGGGAGAGACATCATTTTCCCCATAGGTTTTGCAAAAGGACTATGGCCCACATTATCCCCTCCGGGAAGACTGAGAATCATCGTTATGGGTAGCTTTTGTATGCCATGAAATAGTTTTAGTACACTTCTGCACTTTTAAGTGTTGGTTGCAGATGCTGGCAATGCACATAAAAGAATTCATCATGTTTCGTTATTAAATATGCAACATTAGGCTCACGTCCATTGAGAAAGCCTTTGTGTGAAGTATGTTTCTATCATGCCAAACATTCTAGAACATTGTCATAAATGACAGGATGTTAACCGCATACTACATCTCTGACTTAATCTACCTGTCGCGCATACAGTCACACCTCTGCATTACGTGCAATTTAATACATGCATTATGTGCATTACATCGTCAGCCATGTCATTGAGACATCAGAGAACGGCGGGTACAGTAGCGGCGTGCCATGCTGTGGCCAGATAAAAAGCCTGATCAATAAATGTGACATGTTAATGCTGAGCAAATAGAATAAAAGATTCCTTTGACAGGACATGAAGAAGCACCTTGTGGCAGCTGGGGAGGGGGATGCCATTTCACCAGCAGGACTAGCAAAGCTGATCTGACAACTAAAAGAGAGGAGATGATGGTTATAAGGTGCCTTTGTTTCAGACTTCTTTTCTTGACCTGTCAGGCCTTGAAGGACTCTGAATGGGCCTCTTTTTGTCATGTGAAAATTGTCGTCTTGAGGCAGTTATCTGTGCTGAAAATGTGGATTCTTCCATTTAATTGATTCGCTTTGCACTGGAGTCTGTCACATTAATAATTGCCAAATCCTGCGCTGCTTCAATGTGTCGCACATAAATGTATGCTTATCGACGCATTAATATTCCTAATGAGCATTTGTGACTGGCGACCTGGATGAAAACTGTAGAACCCAGAACTGTGGATATTCAGGTGTAAAATTTTGTCACGTACGTTATGGTCCTATGCACAAGTTGTATAAAGTTCTATACGGACAAATGTTTCTTCGTTGAACGGCATGAATTCACAAAGTTAGTGGTTTGTCTTGGTGTTTATTCTTTAGTGCAATGCTCTTCATTGCATCAGTTTCTTCTGTAATGTTTCCTAATAGTTTCACCATGCACATAGTAGTGAAATATGCAGGGTTGCTACAAATAGAAACGCTTGCACTGTGGTTTATTGCCTTTGCGGAGCCATTATGCTATCATCAAATCATTTAGAACTTTTTATGTGTAAGATAATTAACAGAATAGTTGGAAACATCAATAGGCTATTAATGGGAATGCTGCTCGAACAATATCGTGTTCATTGTCTTTCCATTAAAGCACTGCAGGATTTACATTAGCCGTGTAGTGACGTGCATGCAGAAGAGTGGGGTTTTACCACTTATGTTTTAGAATAACCCCAGTCTTGTTCACTTAGAGTCACACTGCCAATAAAGATGATTTTTGGCAACGGGGCTTGTCAGCGGAAAGCCTTCTCTCTGACATCTGTATGTACAAATCAAACACAGAATGCCAAAGCTGGCTCTGAAATCATTTTCTTTTTTACCACTTCAAGGAGCCTTTGAGTAGAACAGAAGGTTCTGTCACTGAAGCTGTTTTGGTCATATGCTTTGTTGGGGTTAGGGTTACATTCAGTGTGAAATTTAATTTATAAAGAAGCATGTGATCAGAATAAAGTGAGGATGTGGCCTACAGTCAGGATTTCACTGCTGCTTCTGCCATGTTCACACAAAGACCCCACAGTAAGAAGTTAATAGACAGACATCCTGCCCTCTAGCATGAGGACTTAAATATGTGAACATGACAAAGTGATGGAAAGGTTCTTTTGTTGTCCTCAGGGCTGCCACAAGACAATCTGGGTCATCCAGAAATGAACATTTATACGGGATGTCACGGTAGTTGACTAGTCATCTCGATTGACTAGTTTTAGATTTTAGTATTAGATTTTTATTATTATTATTTTTTTTAAGCGATAGTTTGCAAGGCAAAAGGGTTACATCTTTTAAAAGGATGCTTCGCTCAGAAATTTGTGTTGCCATGAATGTTATATTGTACTGTTTGTGAAGTTAAAAACAGACCAACTTTAATCAGTGCATCTTGAGACATCTGCATCCTGTTCCTTTCTGTTCAGTTGTTTTTTATTTTTTAGAATAAAAAAAATACAGAAAAGTGTATGATTAGGGTGAGGTGAGGCCAAAGCAGGTCCTATTCAAAGGAATAGTCAACTTACATTTTCCCATTTACTCGTCCTTAATGTTATTTTTAACTACTTCGTTCTGTTGAACGCAATAAAATATGTAAAGAGTTAATTTGCAAAAACTGAAATCATGATTTTTCAGTGTGCAAAAAAAAATATTACTTTTGAACATCTAAAAAAATAAATAAACTAAAAAATAAACTCTTCATATTTTATGTAAATTTATTATATCAAATAGTAATATAATAAATATAATATATATATAATTTATTATATTACTATTTGATATAATACATTTTTGTTTTTTTGTATCCAATTAAAAATTTTAATATGCATCAATCAAATCTCAGACTGCCTAACTTAATGAAATGTATAATTAAATATTTTGTTGTATGTTATGGATTACATCATGATACCGGAGTATCAGTTACTCAGTATTTTGAGAACTTTCTAAATGGAGGTTAGATGTTCAGTAAGAAGACATAGTCACCGCAGTGATGTACCACGGCCCAAAACAATGTGCACATATGCAGGCTATGTTACCTGATGTGAGAGGTGTCAGAGAGAATCTCTGCGAACACGCATGTGAAATCACATTCAGTTTATCAGAGCTTTCACAAGGTGCCTTTTGTGCGGCTTTAACGTTGAGTTGGTATGAAAGTGAAACGGTACCTTTCTCAAGACTAGCCATGAAAAGGTATTAGATCATTGACAGGAGTAGTAATCCCAGGTCAGGGATTGCTGTCAAAGTGTCCCCTCCAGTGTCCTAGACATGCGTGGCTTTGTGGTGAGTGGATGGTGAAAGCAAAGGGAATGTTATTGTCTTGTCTGGTCCTGTCCAGATGAGGGGTAAACATGATGGCCCTCAGTCATGCAGAGGAACGAAGCGGCCGCGAATTCCTCCTCGGTGTCACTTTCTGTCTAGGAGGTCCGACAGTCTGTCTGTCATCAGATTCAGCTTATTACGCCACCTTACATATGAGCCAACAGCCAAATCAAGGAGAATATATTTCAAAAGGGAAACTGTTCTAAGTTGTATGAAGCTTGAATGTAAAAATCAGGCATCCAACAGAATTTAAAATGATGCTTATGACTGCACAGCTGGACTCGAGGTCTTGAAATTTGAGATGGCTCGTTATCATCCAACGCGTAAGAGTTTCCGCATTAAAACCCGCGCTCACCTGCATATACGTCTTGAAGGCAAATCAAATATGCTAACTTGCATTTTCAAATGGAGCCGCTTTAAATGTAGACAGCCTGTCACAATGAGATGCAAGTAGTCTGATGAAAATGGAACAAAGAAGACAAAGTACGGTGGCTGGGTACACCGAGAAATGAAATATAACCTTGTATGGACTGTCAGCAATGTCGTTTTATATTCATATCTAAAGCACATTATAGTATTACACTCCAGCTCATGCTTCACTCATCTGTCTCTCTTCATTCGTCACGGACGAGACTTTGTCTTTCAAGCCCCCGCGCGCCAACACCAGAAGGCTCCTGTTAATTGACAAATGAGAGCCTGCGACATGAAGTGCTCCCTCAACATCAGAGCAAGGTGGAGTCTCCTTTTTGATGGGGCTATTATTGGCATAAGCCAGTAAAACGCATCGCTCTTCGCCGAAATGAGAAGTGACAACGGTAGAAGGGCCTGTCATTGTCTTCCGGGTGTGTTCAATCTACGGCTGTGCCAGTATGTAGATAAAATGTCAGTTAAGAGTACGAGGGAGAAACTGTCGAAATGAAGTCGTCAAATCACTTAGCCCGCAGAGGGTATGGAAATTGATGCTTTTGTGGAAATGAGAATTTTCCATATCTGATCTATCAGGCTTATTTAGCGCTAATATTTGGGAACAGCCCAGGCTGTTTGGCTTGCATTAGAAGAGGATACTGCGTTCTTCTAGCCCTGTCTAGTTTGTTAGACGGGCGCAAGTGGCGGAAAAGGAATTTATGCATTTCCATTCAGGCTGCCGCTCTTATAAATCAGCTATGAAGCAATAAAATCTCATTTAATTTCTCCCGGCAAATTTGTACCTCTGTGATTGCTTCAAGAGAGGATGAGCTGACAGGCAAAATTGTGAGAATGCAGAGAAACCATTTTGGATGCATTATAGTTGACATGTTTGTTACTTGCTGCTTTGCTAATGGATAATTTAAATAAGTTCAGTGTGTGGTGGCTGTGCATTTTTCTTCCAGTGCGAAGGCATGACCCAGTTACGATAAAGGGAATTATTTTAAGGTCAAAGCAAACATGACTTTAAACGAAAGAGAGAATTTCTTCTTAACCAAAAGGTAGAGCGAGATCTTGACCGATTTGTTTTTGGGCCTGATCTGCAAGCCTCATCATTATGATATATGAATGCATTGCAACTTTATTCCGATTAAAATGGTTATTTTTAAGTGGAAAAAAAGAGTATTTACACTTTTTAAAAAAAAGTGTTTAATAACCTGCATCAATAATATATAATTTATTTATTTTTTGCATAAATTGTAACTTTCTCACTGCCATACCTCCATTCCCATGCACTGTTTACTTCCAGTTATCGTTAATCTTTACAATTTTTCTCTTGTAACAGCAAAAGTAAGGCATGCACTCATCTTGTCTTGGTATTTCCAGCCGTTTCTAATGTAGATGGCCTTAGCCTGACAAGCCACACGTCTTTGTCTCTTCTGCGTGGCAGTTTTTCCTGCTCTTTGTATAAACAGAACTGTGCTTGATTGCCCCGGGAAGAATAAAATCCAGTTGATGTGCAGTATCTCTGCGGCTGCCAAAACAGGCACCGTCGTCTGTCCGGCCAGCGAGAGGGGAACATCATCAAGTCCTACCAAATTAGTTTTGAAAAGTTCTTGCGGGCAAATCATGCTTTCTGTATTTTGGTTAGATGACAATCTTGTATCTGATAAAAAACATTTTCTTCCACATATTACTGCCAAACCACAGCAATATGGTATTCGTTTAGAGGTCTGTACTTCTGTCCCGTCTGGATGGCAAGCGTTAAAGCACAGGTATGAATGCACAGACTGACGCTAGTTTTTGGACTTGAACCGCAGGCTTAAGGACCCACTAAATGAGAAAAGCTTTCAAGATGCTTTCTGGTAGATGTTGTTATAATGAAATGTCTCTAAATCTCCACGTTCCTTGTTGAGTGGTGGAAAGGTCTCCGCATTGTCAAACGATCACTAATCACCCCGTGTTTATCTCACAAACCACCTAGATTGTAAATGTCAGCTCTGGCTGCTGACTTGTGTACTTTGCTTTTGAAATAATGCTCTCAAGACTGCTGCTCTGACATCTCGAATAAATGAACAGCTTCATTGTTGTAGATGTTTATTCCACACATAAAAAGTACAAAATGATTTTGTAATTTTTTTCTGATGCCAAAACAGTCCTTCTATTCTGAGCATAAATCACAGTTGTGCTTTTCTGGTGCAACAAAAGAGCCCTGATGGCAAAAGAATTATCTTTAAATCATTATCTGCATTTCCATCAGCCAAATATCTGTTCAGGACGCGCTGAACAGCCCATCCAGGCGCATCTCAAACCGCCGGTCTTGAATGGAAGGGAACGTCTTTATGTTCTGTTTTTGTTCAAATTAAAAATATATTGGGCACGGACGCCATTCTCTCTATAACTGCATCCCTGTTTTATTGTGTACCCGAAGACGGATGGTGTGCCTGTGACATAGTGATTTACAGGCCCTCAGTTTTCTGTGGCAGGGCTTTAGAGAGGATAGCTGACATCCAGCCAGCACTTTGGAGGGGTAGAATAAAAGCTGACGTTTTATTGGCTTTAAGGAAGAGAGAATAGGAAGGCCGGTCACACAGGGGAGAATAATAGTTTCTGTACTTTATTTTTCTCAGGCCCTGCCAGCTGTCACGGAGCCCCCCAAAAAACGGAGGAGAAATTTATAGGGTATTATTTAGAGACATGTCAGCGGTAATGACTACAGCTATGATTTCAATTATCACCCACTAAATGTAGCTTAATTCACTGTGTTGGTGAAGCTAATGAGTGAGCCTGACATCATTTTTCAAAAACTCGATACCGTGCTATTTTAATATTTTATGTTGACCGTTGGTTTAATTTTCCTCCCTCACGTTTGGCATTGAGGAAGGCTCGGTCCCTCATGGGCCGTTGTACCGTCAGCGTTATGTAGTTCAAAGTCTTCCCAGGGATATATTTTTCCATTGACAGAAATCCAATTAGTTTTAGTACACAGTCTGGCTGAATAAAAAGACTCTTAAAATCTACAATATGTTTCCTTAGCGCTTTAGCAGAGCACAAACCCGGTGATGGATTTTTATAGCCTGACCTGATGGGGCCCTGCATGGCAGACATGCCTGACTCCCTTCCTCTGTTTTGACATGTTTAGAAACAAACGAGTTAGACATCATTCTCTCTTCGCTTTGGAAAGCGGTCTGTCAATATCGCGTCGCGTTCGGGTTCTCATTCATGTTGATTGATTATCGCGAAGCTTAATCCACAAATGGCTTTAACATCATGCTAATGAAGAAGGATGTTTAATTCATCGCTGACATGTTTAGTGAAACGCTATTTGCGCTGTTTGACCTGCGATTGGAGTACGAGCAACGGCTGGCATCTGGGCTGCTGCTATGATGTGGGTTACAGGTGGAGCTACAGGCCTAACGTTAAATCTGTGTTAGTCCATGGTTCGCTGCCAGTTTACGTCCTTTATCACGCAAAGCCATCTCGCTGATTAATGATGTAAGCAACTCGCAGGCATGGAACTTATTAGTGCTTTGAAGCAAAAAAGAGCCTGCCATACTTTAACTTCCCCCTGGACGTTTCCCAAAGGGAAAAAAAGGAGGTTAGCAGTTTGGAAACGGAACAAAGGATTCCCCCTCGGTACTATCCTCTCAATGTGCTTGCTCCATGACACTTTGTCTCCCACAGTGTCTCCTAGCGAGCCGGTTCTGAAAAGCGAAGACAGATCCGCTGGCTTTATCTTGCCAAGATTTGAAAAGAAGATTGTAGCGCCTTCTTATGTTTTGAAGTTTGGGGGCAGTTCTTCAACCGGGCGCTGTGATAAATGTTAACGCTGTGTGAATTTGTCCAGCCACCATAAAACACACTATGAACCCTGTCGTTAGGAATTTACCCTTCCAAGCACTCGTTGTTATTAGAAAATATTTGCCGTAACAGTTTGCGGATAGATGCTGCCCAGAATAATAAGTCAGCCACAGTGTTATGATTTCTGTTAAACAGTGGTGTGCCACCTGGAGAGTGATGAACTAGAGGGTACTATCCAAATCGCTTGCTTTGCGAACGTGTACCATCCCAGTTTTTTTTTCTCTTGGCCAGCATACTAAAACCATACAGGGGTTTAAACAGCTGCTGCAGATTTTGAACACAGCTGCAACACATTTCCCCCACACATTTCAGAGTCGCTTACAGCTTTTTCACAGCTAAAGCACGTAACAACTATGTGCATAAAAAACAAAACACTGTATGGAAAATAGGCATGTTCTTCCAATAGCATTTTTAATAATGGGTGTATCATAAGGGAACATTTTTAACCAGTTAGCAACTAACATTATCATTCTTAACATTCTTATCATTAGTTTTTTGTTCTTACATTATTGATAACAATCTCAGCAAACTATCAGCCCTGAATGCCCCCCTTATCTAAACCTTGAAACTATTTAGTGTGGTATTTCATTAGTTTGTTTGCCTGTATTAACTTTTACAGTGCAGAAAAAGATTGTCACTGCATTTCATATCAAAATTGTTTAGATGTAATTCCAAAATAAGTTAACTTTTATATATATATATTATTATATATATATATATATATTATTATCTAAAATTCTGTCAACATGCAACATGACGTTATTGATTATCATCCATTGTGACATGCCAAAATGCTGTTTTATAACATTTAATATCACCATATGATGTCTGTAGCTGTTTGATAAATCTGTGGCATCTTTGTAGCACCTTAGCATAACCGTTTTAATTTTTTCAATTGATTATGAACATTTAGATTTAAGATCCATGATCAGCTCAAATGCTGAACTGCAATGATTGAACTTAATACATACATTTTACTAAGCTGGATTAACAGTACAAATATATAAATTTTTTGTTTTACCCATGTACCACATACTAGTCATATAAACAGTGTCACATGAAACACCTATGAGGTAAACGGGTATTGTTCACATCTCAGTCAGGAGTCTGCTGCTATCTGGATATTTGGTAATGTTTAAGGCATTTTTCCCTCTTGCCTCTAAGACTGCTTTGGTCTTGAGGAAAGAGTTGTCTTTTTGTGTCTGGGTCTGTTGGTCTTCAGAGTCTGTTTCAGAACTGAGAGCGTGAGCATCAAAATGCCCAACGCTGGAGGAGAGGGAGGAGGTGGGATATCCTCATGAGCCTACTTTTTCAGACAGACAGCCTAGACTGCCCCTACACCGGCAGTATGCGTCTGATCTGAGGAGAGTTTGCGTCAATAAGATAAAGGGGTTCAGGTGAAATCCCTTTACTGGACCTTCTACAAAAGCTATCGCTGGCACTGAAGGGAAGGAAGGGATTTCATAGACCTGTGACGTAGACTGTCTGTTCCTGTTTCTTGGTTTGTATATTCATAGAGTCTGCCTACTACCCTAAGTAGTCATAGTCTTCAGCGTCCGAATTATCATGTAACCTCAAGAGTGACCAGTTTGTATTTTTTACACTTTTATTTAGAAACACTTTTTATTGAGATAAGACCATGCTGAGGACATTATGTCTTCAAAGCTCGTCACTCAGTGTACAGAATTGGGTGCTTTGAGCTGTTTGTGGTACGATGCTGTGTTTCTCTCCACACCATGTCAGTGTTAGAAAGTTCAGTGCAAGTTGTTCCTGTATTTCTTGAATCATTTGTAAAGTTTAATTTAGTGTGCAAAATGAAGAAGAATAATAGAGTGGAGTGGCATCTTGATTTTTCATGCATGCCATTACATACTGCCTTGAAACTAGTCTTGCCGTGGATCACAAGCTCGTTTTGTGAAGTTACACACCATGACCACACATCTTTGTCCAGCATGCTGGAGATATAAATGCCATGTTCTCTCTATAGAATTGTAGTCACAACCGGTTGGTGGTGTGTTGCAAATGTGGATCCTTCGACAGGCCAGGCAAGCAGGCAGTTTAAATTAATTATTAGCTTTATAGCAGCCCCTCAGGCCGTGCTGAGGCAGCTGAGCCCTAAAGGGGGCTAATCCGGCCCTGCTTTACAGAAAATCAATGCTGGCCTTTGGTGTTGGCATGCCATCCGGGTAGGGGGACACATGTCAGATAACTCCTGATTTTTTCATGAGGTGTGTTTTGAAGTTGTAAAACCAATGGGAGGTAGCTGGAGGTGCTAAAAATGAAAAGAATATCCGGAAGCTACGAAAGGATGGCCGGATTTCTTACGAGGGTGTGACAAGTATTAATGAAACATGCAGAATGAATAAAATAAAAATGGAGTTTTGCTTGAACTATGGGAGATTGGAATTGGCACGGAGTTGGATGACGCTATATGGAGTCAACATTACAATATTAGGTTTCTTTCATGTTCTCTCATGTTTCATGTTCATAACTTCATTTCTCACAACTTACAACCTCTTATTTAATGTGTTTAGAATATACCTGTACTTCTATCTCTAAATCATTTATTAGGAAGCAGAAGATCTTTTCTTTTCAACACTTAGAGGTTACTGTTGGATGACTTGATGGTGCCATTTTACAGTTGCTAAAGTAACTGTCTGAAATGATAATGCATTTCATAATGTGCTGCATTGCATTACTGCTTTCTCTGTGGAGGAGAGTGCTTTCATGGTTTCATCAGACTAAACTTCTGCTGGCATAATCTTTGGATCAAACGTACATGGAAAGACTATTACATCAAACATTTAGTCAGGAGTGATTTGTGATTCAAGTGAAAGTCAAACAGGAGAGCATAAAATTGTCTTATGTGTTGCGAGTTCTCATGTTTAAAGAAATAGTTCGCCTAAAAATGAAAAATCTGTCTGCTTTTACTTTGGAAACCCAGGTGACTTACTTTCTTCCTTGGAACACAGGAGGAGTTATTTATAGCAGATGTTAAAGCTGTTCCTTTACATAGAATGATCAGTTAATGGTCACCTTTTTCAGTGACTGACTTTTGGTTTTATTTCCTTTTTGGTAGCTTTCTCAAACTAAGCCTATTATATGGCTGTAGAGTACTCTGTATATGAGACAGTCACTGGTCCCCATCCACTTTCATTGCATGCGAGAGAGATGCTTGGGCATTCTGCTAAATGTCTGTATTTGTATTCCACAGAAAAAAGTAAGTCATACGGTTTAGTAAAATGAGCCTTTCCCTTTAAAAGAAAAGAATAGCCAGTTACAGCTACATTCATATGCATATCACTTTATTCATTAGTGCTCCTGTCCAAGTGTCCAGTTCAGGTAGACAGACACTCAATGTGAGCGTTAAGCTTTGAGCCCCCTCCTTCAAGCCTGGCTTGTGTTCATCCAGAGGTGTTATTTCTCATCCTGCCCTTCTTTCGCCATGCTGAAAGCTTTCTGGCTACAGCTCCTGTGGAGGTGCTGTTATCCTTTGGACACATGTTGTGGATGTTTCTCCCAGCGGCTCAGCAAGAGGCCTCTCGTTATCTCAGGGGAAGCCCTCTAGCTCATCTGAGGGGGAGCATCCTCTCAAATCCCAAACGAGGGTTCCGCCATGTCCCCTCCCCACCTTTCTTCACACTCTCCACCCCCGCTGGCCCTCGCAATCCCGGACACCTCCTGCATCTCTAAGCCTTACACACACACAGCGTTTGGTTTTCCTGAGTCTATCTCTGCCCATCAGCAGCAACAATGAAAAGAATGGAATTTGTGTCCTTTTTTTATATTTTTGCTATGCTTTTCTGTCTATTCTACTTTTTCTATGTATTTGTATTGGCCTTGTAGGTTAGGTTTGTTCCCCTTCCGCTATGTCATTCTCGAGAGGTGTAAACAAAGTAAGATTTTCACTGTATTCTATCACATATAACAATAAAGCTCTTGAATCTTTAATCCTGAAGAAGAACCATTTTGGGAACCTTCCAGAACCCATTCTTTCTTGTGTAATTTTAAGAGCCGTTTTGGGTTTTGACTTGAAAGTCTCTAGAATGTTGTTCAAACACTTATTGATGCCAATAAGGAACCTTTTGTGCTTTAAAATAGATAATAAATTATGCTAGTTTTCTAAAAATACCGTTACATTATTTAAGTGATTGACCTTCACAAAATAGGTTATTTCCAGAATGTTGTTTTGCCATCGTGACTGTAAACAAAAAACTCATAAAGATATCATAATTACATTGTTTTTGGTAATTAGTTTTTTTGGTGATCATTATTCCATTTTTTTATTTATTATTTTTTACAAACGAAAGACTAAATGCATGATAGATTTTTTGATGTGGTGTTAGAATTGGTTTTAAGAATTGTGCAGGTATTTGTATGAAGTAATGAAATGTTGGCATTGTGACAAAGTCAGTCGAAAGCAAAGAAAATCCAAAGCTTATCCTACCAAAACTAAATCCAGTTTGGTGTCAAACTAAAATCATCTTCCATGCTCGAGCTGTTTGCTCACAATAAAGCTCATGGATCAGTATATAGGTTGTGCTATACATTCACACGAAACGCATCTAAATAACGTTCCTTTGTTTCTGTATGAAGACAAATATCATCGCCTGCCCTTGTTCGTACATATTATTATGTGCTACTCTCTTTAGAGTGGAAAGCTGGAACTGATGCATTATCCTAGTGAATCCATCTTTCACCCAACACAATGAATAATGGAGAAATGTGACAAACGGCCAAAAAAGCGATGGGGAAAGGCTCATGAATGGAATTAAGGAGAATGATGCAACTCGGCAAGGCTCTCCATCAAGAGCGCTGCGGCCCATAGATCATTTTATATTTAACTGAGAGTAGAAAAGCTTTGGATATTAAACAGGACTTTGAGTTTGTTCAGCTGGGCCTCTTCCACCGCATTCAATTTGGGCAAAAATATGTCGTTCCCTTTGTGGAGAAATATGCCAGAAGAGTGATGTCATAATTATTTTAATATGGTCCAAAGCTGTGATGCTTAATGTGTAGTGACTAGAGTCCATTGAGTGAGTGTGAAGGGTGTCTCCAGGCTTCGCTCAGCAGTAGAAAGGACAACATTGTTCGCCAGGGACGAGGATAGACACAATAACATATTTCATGACTTCATGTGAACTGCTCCCTCACAAAAGGAGATTTTCACCATATTACAAGTAAGATGAACTGGGCATCTTTTGTGCAGCAGTGCAGTATTGATGAGTTGCCTGGAGCGACTGCTTTGCATTGGGATGGAGAGCGAGGAGATGGAATGGGCCTCACTATTTATAGAATGCTTTTGGAAGAGGCGTAGCTCGTTGCCTTTTGGATTAATATCTTGTTTTCCAAAGCAGATGTGTGAGATTTAGATGTGTAATCAGATTATTTTAATGGCTGTACTTCATCTGCTCTTTATTTTTAAGTTGAAGTGTGTAATTTCTGCACTGCTGGGAGGCACTAAAGAAAATTGCATGAATAATGACTGCTGAAGTTCAAACTTCTCACCCGGATTGCCATTGTTCAGAACAACTGGAGGATCTTGCCCCTAAACTTGTGATATTGGGCGAGTCGGTACTGGCTTAGTAGGGTTTTTTTTTTTCTTGATCTTGGAGATGTTGCCACAGTTCTTCTGGATTGAGTCTGTCTCAGTTTGTTCTGTCACTTCATGTCATTCCAGACAGACTGGATGATGATCAGGTCAGATCTCTGTGTGGAGCACTGGCTGTTGTCAGACAAAAAATA
>JAUMHR010000063.1:3307054-3312995 GCA_032361145.1 Enteromius fasciolatus | reverse complement strand
TATGCTATGAATTCGGACATACTACTCGCCTCGCATGCTGTTTTTCACGTACTATATAGTAGGGAAGTAAGCGATTTTGGACGCAGCAATATACTTAATTTTTTTTAGGTATGTTTGCCAAATCAACATTTTTGATATATTTTATAGTATTAAAAACAGTAATATTGTGGAATCCTCCTCACAGACGAACCTGGACTGTGTATTTGTTGGACTAGTGTATGTGTGTGTATAAAATATGTGTGTGTAAGTAATATATCGATGGAACTCTCAATATCTCATATACATGGACCTAATGTTGAAACTGTCAATTTGGTAAATTCTGCTTTTAAATGTTTTAAGAAAACAAATTTAAATGGTTAATAAAAAAAACAGTAATATGTGAAATTATCATGTTTTAGTTATGAAGATGTCAATCATGCAGTGTAAATTAAACATTATATGCACGTACGCTAACTTTTGGTTATGTTGAATTTTTCTATTTTCAAATCCGTTGTGCTCAGCAAATCTGCATTTATTTAATATAGTTTATTAACAACATAAAAAACATATTTCACAAATAAAGTTATTCCTCGGATCCCAAACTTGAAGTATTTGAAAGCTTAATATTTTGTTAGTGGAAATTTTGATGAATAGAAAGCTCAAAAGAACAGCTTTTATAAAAAATATTCTTTCTTTAATGTCACTTTTGATCAGTTTAGTGCATTCTTACTGAATAATAGTCCTTTGACCACAAACTTCAGAAAAGGACTGTGTTTTATGCCTGCTTGTAACTCACTACACTCTGTCACTGTGCTTTTAAGCAAATTTGCTATTTTACTAATGATCAGGCCTAGTATTAGCTTTTCTCCAACTTCTCTTTGTTTAAGTGATAAAGTAATAGTCATCTACAGCCAATCTAAATATATATAACCTGTGTTGCCATTAAGGCTCATTTAGCCAGCGCATGCTTCCTGCCTGGTGCCTGCATGGTTTGTTTGAGTTGGATGCTGTGAGTGATCCACGCACCGGTCAGTGTTGTGCAAGACTCCGGTCTGGTGATAGATGTACTCGCACGTCTCCCTAACCATGCGCACCAAGCAAATACATTTTCCGTAATTGCGACAATCAAGTTAAAGTGCTCTCCTTTCTGGAGATTACTGTTGACAAATGCGAGAGTGGCGGAGGGCTGCCTGTGACGCTACGCAGAAAGGTACGCTGGAGGTGCAGCTTAAAAGAAACAAGAAGTTCTCCTGTGCAGACTTGGGGTTGACACAGGCAGGTTTTAACAGATGCTTCAAGGGGACCTCAGCCCATGAAATCATGCTGTCCTGGAACCAAAGCCCCACCCTCTAACTGCTGTATAAATAGATTCTCATGACAGGGCAATTCATCTCCAGCCATGAAAACATCAACTTTAAAAGACAGCTTGTAGAGACCTGGCGCTTGTTAAGGCCAGATCAGCAGTGCAGATGCCTGGGATGTAAACTCATGAAGAGAAGATGAATTTGTCTGTCATCCCTGACTTTGACAGTTGCTGTAAATCTGATTCGGGGCTGTGTATGTTTGTGCGAGGAGGGTGGATAGAAAAGGGAAGAGCATGTCTGCAGACGTAAAGATTTCAAACAAGAGGAACATTGAAAGAAAGAAATCCCCCTCGTAGCTGCTGCCGAAGTCCACCTGGGATACGCCGGGGCTTCTCATCCGATGATCTGCTTTGAGCCTATTGTTAAAGGGAACATTTGGCAGTGATTTTAAAGCCCTCTGCTCTCCCCTTAGTTTTTCACTCTTGTTATTTTCAAGATGGTGGTCACGTAAGGCGCCCTGGAAAATGAATTGTGGGAGTGTCTGAAGAGCCATTTGCGGCTTGATTGATGGGAGCAGGCGAGCAGTGGTGGCCATTTTCTGTGATTTGCCGCATATGAACCGTGCGTGGCATTCCCCTGGAAACAGTTAAAGTTTTTTAGTGTCGCTGGATTTAAGCAAAGCGCTGCACTTGTCAGCTGATATGTGACAAACTCTCTGAGAAGTAGATTTGATATTATAATGTGACTCGTTACAAGGTCTGCCTGGAAGCAGTGGATTCTCACTTCTTGTTGCTTACACTATGGTTATTTAAAGGAATGGTTGTTTATTCATATTATTTAGAAATTACTTTCCCCAAGCATGCATAACAATAATATTATAATTATATGATGATGATGACTGCTGCTACTACTACAAATACTGTTTTATTTATAAAGCAAAAATGAAGTGCATAGAATTAATTAAAAAAAAAAAAATTATATAAATATTTTATATTTATCTTAAGACTTTATTAATAGTAATAGTACTAGTAGTAGTAATACATTTTAGATGTTATCAATTTAAAAAAGAAAACAGTAATACAATAAATAAAAATCTAAAATATGTAAAGTAAAATATTATCAGACAAATAATGTAGTAATAATAATAATAATAATAATAATAATAACATTTTGTAAAACAAAAATAAAGAACAAGTATAACAATTTAAACATTTAATTATTAAGACTTAACTTGAAAAATTGTTATTGTTATTTTTAATGAGACAGTTAATTTTAAAAAGTAAAATATTTAAAATAAAATGTAGTAATAATAATAATAATAATTTGGAATAAAATAATAAATGCATTTGATCAATTAATGAGAAAATGTATACAATAAATACAAATATCTAAAATATGTAAAACAATATAATTAACAATAATATAATACTTTTTAAATTAAATTAAATTAATAAATACATAAAAATAGATACGTACGTACATACAAACACACACACACACACACACACACACACACAGTACATTCAAATATATAAAATGTCAAATAAGAAAATAAGAAAAAAATCTTTTTGAATAAAATAACAGTAATACACATAAAATATAAAAATTCTATAAGGCTAATAAGACAACAACATTTACTTTTTTTCACCTGATTTAAAGAATATTTAAGTGGGAAAAACCGGTATAGTTCTTGTAACTGTAATTCAAGTCAAGTTTCTGTTGACCGAGGAAAGATCTGGAAAAGATAAGCTTGTGTGCTGTTTTTGAAGAGATCACAGACAGACAGCTTGCGCTTTGATGTTCTCCTATCTTCACCTGGTCATTTTCCACCACTCTTTTAACTACCTCCACAACACTGAATCATCACTATGAGCCATCCAGGTAACCTGCCAGAGAAATCCTCCGGGAGTCATTTAAAGGTGCTGTTAAATCGTTAATTGGAAACGATTAAATTTTATAAGAACTTATCAATACTGCTTATTTAGCACGAGTGAAATTCCTCACAAAAAGGTGACAAATGTGAGCTGAGAGTTTCCCTTTGATCTGAATTTGCATGCAAATGGCTTTTGCCTTGATATGTCAGGCCTTGTCCCGAAGCAAGATGAGGCCTTAAGCCAAAGAGAGCGAGAGAGTTTTGGGGGAAGGGATGAGCTAAAGGAGGGGGGGGGGAGATAGTAGAAGATGTTAATTAGCATGTGAAGGAAAACTGCTTTAGACAAGTGGTAAGTGGCTCCTGATAATGTGGTGACTAAACATTTCCCTCCTCCCCTTTGTCTGTCAGATCCGCAGCTCGGGAGTTAAAACTCCTTTCACCTGAGAGGAAATCAAAGATAATCCAGAGTTTGATGTTGGAAAAAACTTTTCACTTTCTGGAAAAGGGGTCACCAAATGTATAGGGCAACGGGTTTAAGCTGTAAACCCCACACAAAGGCCTCTGACAGCCTGCGTTTCCCTGCGCTTCAGAGGAAAGTCTTTGGGAAGGTCTAAGCACCTTCTCTGTGCATGACTAAACCTATTGAGGGATGGAGAGATAAAGGAACCCACGGCTTAAAATCAAACTTTAATTTTCTATCAAAATAAAATCCACAGGATCAATAGATGAGAAAATGCAAGCAGGCAAAAAGTTCACTATACAGGTGCAAAAAGAGAAGAAACTAAATTTGATTTTTTTTTTTTTCTTATTCTTTTTCTGGCTGCTGTCTTACAAAAGCTACTGTTGCCATGGCAATGATGAAAAGAGAGATTATTCAATGTTTACTCCCTAGAAATGACATCCTATTCGAATAAATGGGCAGCGTGTGTTTTGCGACTGACTTTTTAAGGGCTTGTAGTTGATCGGTAAACTTTAGATAGATTGCCAATCCTGTGTGAGGAAACCAAAGACGATGAGAGACATTACATTTCAGTGTCTTTCAATCTTAAACCAAAGAATGAAAATTCTGTCATTAATTACTCACCCTCATATCCTTCCAAACCCTCCTTTTGTTCATCTTTAGAACACGCATTAAAATATTTTGATGAAATCTGAGAGATTTTTGACCCTGCATAGGCATCAATGCAACTAACACTTTCAAGGCCTAGAAAGTACGTCGATAAATTAGTCCATGTGGCATCAGTGGTTCAACCGTCATGTTACAAAGCTACAAGAATAAACCGAAATAATGACTTCTTCACCTCCGCGTCGTGAATGTAAACTGACTGAGACAGAAGAGAAGAAATTGTTGAATAAAGTCATTGTTTTTGTTTTCTTTGCACATAAAAAGTGCTCTATTTTAAAAGGTCCTTGCTACCTTTCTTGTCCTTCAGTGTGTCAGCTGTGTTGCAGTTCATGCAGGGTTAGATCTCGAATTTCATCAAAAATATCTTACTTTATGCACTGCCTATTGTCGCTCCAAATCCGTAAGACTTCAGAGTAATTATTGACATAATTTTCACTTTTGAGTGATCTATCCCTTTAATATCTATTGTTTAGAACTGCAATACCAGAAGAAAGTCATTAGTCGTTACTGTTTCACACTAAAATGTGTGGTCTTAAAATGTTCAGGCTGTTCTGCCTCGCGTTAGCCTTATATAACCGTATTAATGTGTAGGCATGCGTACGTCTAAACAGACCAGGCCATTTTGACTCGCAGGGTCATTCTCAGAACGCGTCTTCTTTTCCTGACTCTGAATAATGACCTTTTCCAACTTCCTCTCTGATAGATTCATGCAACTTCACTATTGCTTTACTGCACATTTGCTTACCATAAGAATGCAATTTTCAGCCATAAGGTCCCAGGACTTGGCAGGGGACCGGGGGGAAAATGGTCCATTTCTTGCCAAAGCAACAGCCCTGGATGATCTAGAGGTCTGCCCTAGGGGATGGGTTATCCACATCAGGCCAAAGTGCTGTCACGCTGTGGAAAAATGATTAATTTCCCCATGCTCCCTTTTATCCCAGAAGGATGCGGGGTTACACAGCAGCACTTGTTCGGATAAATGCTTCATTGATGCATATGCAGATCTCCACCAGACCCGTTTGATACCCTCTGATCAATAATTGACTGTGCGATTATCATTTAAAGCAGGGCAACTTGAAGCGCTGACGCATGCTCGCGCATATGAGCAGATGCGTTTGCCCTCTTGGATTGCGGGAGTATAGTTGTCAAAGATTTTTCTTATTTAAAGTTTATAAATTTACATATTAAATTGGCAGCCCTAGTGAAAACCCATGGCTGTGAATGGCAGCCCTGTAGACACTGCACTTTCTGAAGTTAGCAGTGGTTAGACAATGGGGGAAAAAGAGAGGAGACAGCAGGAATAAATGGGAGGTGCACGGGTCTGTAACAACACGTTTACTAACATAAACTATTCAAATGTCTGAAAGACGGCCGCTCAGGACCCTCTCCTGTACTGTTACAAAACAGAAGACAGTACCAGTTTGACAGCTCCAAGTGTCTGAGGCCAGGGAAATAATTGATAGCAGGCTGCCTGCATCCAAGGTCCTTTAGCAGTAATTGCAAGCAGAATGTGGCTCTCTGATCTCACCAGTGGTATTTGCCATGCCAAAACAGCCCAGATTTGACAGATTGCCTTCCTGCAGTAATAACTTAGGCATGTTCTCCGCTTTCTCACACAAGGCCGCGCAGCCTTCTTACCACAGAACACAGCTGAATTAT
>JAUMHR010000063.1:3297054-3304554 GCA_032361145.1 Enteromius fasciolatus | reverse complement strand
TACTTGCCACCTTAAAACTAAAAATAAAATGATCATAAAAAAAATTAATCAGAATTATTAATTTGTTCTATTTTGTGTGTAGCCCAGTTATCTGCCCTTCAGCAAATCAGGTTTACTGTAGGTTTATAGCGTCTGATCATTTGTTGTGTAGCTTCAGTCGAGGTTTTCTTATCCATTTAATATCTGATCTATTTAGTTAAAAATAAATAAATAACAATATAAACATATTATTGCCTATATTATTACTAATACTAATTTATATTGTACTAATTTACATTATTACCAATACTAATATTATTATTATTAACATACAAAGTACTGTTTCATGGTGAGTAAAAAATTTTTTATGAACCTTAATGGACTGCCATTGGTCAATGTTTCAAAATATAAAAATAATAATCAATAAGCCTAAATAGTTTCCATTTTGTAGCCCACTTACTTTCCATTTAGCAAATTGAGTTTAGAATGATTTTTCACTTAATTAATATTAATGAGAGGTACAGATATGGTTTGTATGTACAACGTTTTATGTAGTTCCTATGCATCAGATCATAATTTTCAGTGGAGATTTCCCCCATCTATAAAAATAAATAAATAAATAAATGATATATAATATAATAATTTTAATTAACTTATTTTTTTGCCATAAGGGCAAGAATAGTTTATAATAATTGTTATATAAACATACAAAATATAGTTTCATGGTTAGTAAAAAACATTTATGGACCACTATGGACTGCCATTGACCAGCGTTTTAATTTTGGACCCTGCCAAAAACTACTCAAAGAAAACAATACATTTTCCTTTGAGAAGCTGCTTACTTAGCTGCAGCTGTTTTACTCAATTGCTTTTATATTGAATTTCATATGTGCTTGTTTTTCAATCAGCCTTTTTAAAACGTTAATTGTGTTGCGTAATCTATTTTGCGTGTGTATTTCGCTTTTTGATAGGTCGACATATGCCTCATCCTACATTTCCAATGCTTCACTTATGAAAGTGATTAATGTGTAGAATTACACAGGAAGCTGTGTGAATGTATATTCCTGAAGGGTGAAAATGTGCTTAATGTTGCATAAACATAATGGAGTTGGCAACCTTTCAACACTCCCTTCTGGAGTGTATCATTGAGCTGTATAAAATAATGTGGAGTGCCGCAAAGGCTAAATCAAATCTTAATAAGGAGTATGGGCCTGTTTAAGCAAAGCGACATTTTACTTAATTGTACTCCATAACAGTTGCAATAACAATGCTTCGATAAGTTGTTTGCTTTCTTGGCGTCTTGATAAATGACCGACTGGGACAAAGGCCTCACTGAAATGAAGGTTTTTCATGTCTAGGTATAGATAGAGGGATTGTGGCTAAATTAACTAAAGCTTGCCTTGGATTTGCTTCATTTGTACACAAACATATTGGTTTGATAGGTGAGCGGTGGCCTTCACTTTCATCACGTTAAATAAGGAGGGAATCGAAAGGGGATGTGGCGGTAACTGCTCTGTCTCTCTGCCGATAAGAGTTCATGCACTTGTCTTGGCATTAGAATAGGAGGGGACACCTGCCCGAACTCCTCTCGATCTCCTGCAGGGCCCTTTGATCTGGGTGACAGTTTGACTGCATTAGTGGGAGTGTCGCACTTAATCCCTGGGCTTCCCACCCTCCTTTTTTGGCCCGAGCTGAGGCCTGTCCTGGGAGCATTCACTGGGCTAAATCTTAATCAAATAACCGCACCAATTCTGCAGCGAGAGAGATTTTAAGAAGCGTTTAAGAGGGGTCACTCTTCTGATTGACAGCGGTTCACACAGACTTAGTGTTGTGGGTCAAAAACAGAGGATTTGGAAAGGCTGGAGCGCTTAAATAGCCTCACTTTGGGGTTAGTTTCACTTGAAACCTTTGCAAATGTGTTAATGTCACAAAGAATAGTGTTAGAATTAAAGTATTGACTAGTCTTTGAATAAGTGCTATCAGCTATGTTGGTTTAGTGATTTAAGTGCGCTCTCCCATCGATTTCTCCATATATAATGACCAGTGTAATAGGTTGTACCTCAGAGAGCGACATACTCGATGCATTTCTCCACATCTATAATCGTACTATCATTTTCTTGCACATCTTGAATTATATAGCTATATTTTTTGCACTGGGAGGAATGCTGGTTGTCCAATCGGTAGCCACGGGATCGTTGTGCACTCTGTATGTTTACCAAAGTTCAGAGGTCAAGGGTCATGGAGAGAACGCACTGGTGCTGGAGCTTGTTTATGAAGCCAGGCTCTCACAGAAGGCAGATGACTTGCATGCACTAACATGTTTATCTCTGCTCTCGTCTTGCCATTGTTTTCCTAAGCGCTAAAGTGTTATCAAGGTCTGAAATAGCAGCGCGTAAAGAAAAGAGCCTTTGTTTGGAGTCTGAAGTGTCTGGGTTATGTTCTCAGCTCTGCAAATAACACAAATAACAGGGTTCGTGAAACTCATCCTATCAGCTATCATCTGATGGTTTAATTTACTTCGGATGTGTTATTTATGGTTTTCACATATGTCTTGTGTTATGTTTTACATTATAGTGTTCAAGACTAAAGTCACCTATAAGCCAAAGTCATTTTTATTCTCCCAATTCCTTTAAAAAGTACGTTCAGTAGCATGTAGAGAGTGACAAAGATTGTTTAAGTTGTAACATGTATTCAATTTAAGTTTCAGTAACTGGTGTAAAGTTACCTTGATTCGTGGCTAATAACCCAGTTAAAAATGCAAAAAAAAAAAGCCAAAAATGAATAATTGAGAAATGATTCTGAAGTGGATATTTTGGTATGACAGCTTTTATGAACGTTTAGTTATACATGTAAGTTATTTGACTCACTTCTTTGGGTTTTTCGCCATTTTTAATAACTTTTTTCTTCATTTTTGCATAAATGCATTTCTATACTGTGACGCACATTTGTCCATATCTCTAGTAACACTATTATTACTTCTCTGCCTTTTGCCACAGGCTGGGTTTAGACCTAAGGGGTAAAAGCTTCATCTGGCCTTTTTAGTTTATTAGATTTTAATTTAAACAAATATTTTAACATTTCTTTTCATACTGTTTATGTTGTTTGAATTGTCGATGCAAATAAATTGCTTAATTGTTCATACATTTAGACCTGGCTTTATGGACAGGGCTTAAATTAAGCCAGGATTGGGTCATAGTTAATTTAGAAAAAACATTACTGGTGTGCACCTTGAGACAAATTAGTTACACTAACATATTTTAAGATCAGTCAGTGCAAGTTTCTTTCAGTTGAAACCGTCTAGACATACTTTTTAGTCTGGGACTAGTCTGTGAAACGGGGGTTTAGAAAGCAGGAAAAAAAATAATAAAACAAACAAGCCTTTTTAACATCAGATTTAACCGTTTTAATCAGATTTGGTGTGTGTGACGTAACATTTAAAAACATTTACTTTTTTTATATAAACATCTTTTCTTAATATTGTTTTGATTGATGCAATTATGATGGCTTGCAGTTTGCAGTTTATTTTAATTTAGGCTTGCAGCTCATGTGGCAGCTGATGCCTTCAGATCTTCACAAACAAGAAGTGAAATTCAGATGTTATGAATTAGAATGCAGATGTCATCCTGACTGCATCCTCATTAATATCAATCATTTTAACGGCCTCCAACTCATACCGATTGACTAACACAAATGAGCCATCAGACGCTCAAATGGCAGAGACAACTCAGGCAGAATTATTAACCAGTTTTCTGTTTGTCATTCTCTATTGATTTTTCTACCTGGTAGTTTATTTCTGGCAGTAAAAATACACCCTCTGAGAGGATTTACAGCTTCTGAAGGCCTTGCCTGCCGGGGCTGCCATTATGAACAGATGAAAGCTTGGAGGGGAGCTGCAGTCCCGGTGCAGTGTGGGATATTGTTTAAATAGCGTAAAAAAGGGCCTGCTCATTTACGCAGCCGGAGCGCAGGCTGGGAAAAACGCTGCTGTAATCCTGCTTGTAGCAGGTGGTGCTGCCTTTAATATCGGTGTAAAACAAAAGCGATTCTCTGCTAAACCTTTTTTTTTCCTCTTAAATCTTTAAATGAGAGGATTGACTGCCTGGTGGCCACAAAATGGGAGCGGGGCTTTTATATGAAGTTTAACCAGAGGTAGACGGCAGGAGTTTTTTTTTTTTTTCACCTTTTTTGTGTTTTTGAGGTGAAGCCGAGGACTGATCCAGTGCTGTCAAAGTGGAGCGCTCTCTCTCTCCCTCTCTCTCTCTTTCTCTCTCCCTTTCCGCCTTTCGTTTGGTCTATCTTTCGAATTACCTGCTGGGTCCGAGCTCTTTTATGCTCTTGTTGTGACAGGTAGATTTATAAGGCTTGAAATTTGTACAAATCAGTTGTCATTCACCGCGAGCTGTCAATGTGTCAAGCTGTCAGGCCTGCTGTGAGGGGCTGCCTGGGGGAGGGAGGGGGGATACGTGAAGGGGGCAACTGCAGAGAAAAGAAAATGAGTTCAAACAGACCTGAAACGGAGCTCCATTCTTCCTTCTCCGTGCCCCTGCGGAGGCGCCATTGATTTTCCTTGATGTTGAGCAACAGCGTGCCGAAAATGACATGCCTCCTTCACCAATCTAGCTTGCTTGCTTATTGTCTTTTAAATGTCAGGAAATCATTTAGAGGAGAATGCCGGGTCCTTGAGTTCTGCGGGGTCTCATTGGTGAGCCGTGAACGCTTCAGAGGCGCATCCTGTTTGTGTGTTTGAGCGTACGTGTGATAGTGGAGTCATGCTGTCGCGTTGATGGGTCTGACTGTCTCTCTCGTTCAGATGTCCCAGCATGAGACGCGGTGTTCCTCGGTGAGGGCGGCAGAGCCTGGCTGTACGGGAGATGGGCGGCTCTGACAGGAAGTCTCTCTCCAGCCCTGCTAGACGACTAAAAGCTCCCGCTTTTCTGTCTAAACGTGATCGGGACAGTAACCCGAAATGCGAAACTTCAGATATTTTCTCTTCGGTTTGTTTTCCAGCGCTGCGTTTGACAACAGTCGCTCGGCAGATTTTTTATTTTCTTTTTAAAGCCAGACTTCAGTCGTGTTAGCTGTAACATATGAAAGGGTCTCTTTAAGTTCACCTTGTGAACCCTACTGCCCCCAAATCTAAACACGGTGTGAAACATTTGTCACATTTAATATGATTTAATTGTCGGTGGCATGTTTTTGCTACAGATTTACAGTAAGAGCCTCAGATCGGGGTCAGTGTTTTGAAAGCTTTAAATCATTCGGGATGCTGTTTGACAGCACCAAGCGTTTCGGTGAATATTAATACTATAGTGTTCCGCCAAGTAAAATTTGTTCTGTCAACGACAGGATCCTTTAGCGTGTATGTTTTTCTGTTGATAGAACGAAATCCACCCGGATGACTCCTCAGCCGATTATTGACGTGACAGGCACTTTATACTATGTGGCTCCTTTGAAAAAGAGCTCCCCGGACCACCTTTGCTAATGTTGTCTGAGAAAACTGACACAAACGTTCACCGAATTTAGTTTGAGAACCGGCTAATGTGAGCGATGAGGCCTTGATTTCCCTGCTAGAGCAGGTTGGCGAACATCCAGCCTCTCCTCCACATACACATCTGGGTTGTGTTGCTTTTGCTTTAATTAGCCTTATGATTTTTTTTCCCCCCTTTTTTTTTTTTGGAAGCGGTTAACTGATCTATCATCGGTGGAAGCGAGTCAAAAAAAGCTGCCGTTCGGGGACAGAGCGGGAAGGTGACACTTGAGCAACAGTCGGTACCAAGAGGTGAAAAATTAATCAAAGATTTCCATATCGCCGTGAGCAGCTGGTCGGCCTGGCCCATGTGCCTTTGAGCGGGAGGTGTCCGCTGAGAGAGGGGCATGACGCAGCCCGAGTTTGTCTTGCTAAAGCGCAGCTGTCCAAAACATGACAGCTACAGCATTAGCGAGGCCATTAAGAGGTGTAGAACATTTCCAGGGAAATGATTTGAAAAATGACAATGCAGGCTCCTGTGCAATATTAATTACAACGAGCGAGTGCCGCAAATAAGTTAAAATCTGCCAGTGCGGAACATAAAGAGATGGGTTATTTTGTCCTCAGCTGCCTCGTGTTAGAAATTTGTGGGGCATTTTCACACATTTATCTGTTAAAGAGTATTTTGTCTGTGGCTGTACTGCTGCAGCTGCCTTTTTCTTCTCGGTTTGGATTGGGTAGTTGCAGGTATGCAGTCAGTTGTTATGCAGCGTTACATTTATTTTGAAACCCACATCAATGGTTTTGATCTCATTGATGTATATACAGTGACCTTTTTGATCTGAGGAAGTTTACCCATTTAAAAAGGCTAGTCTTTATTGTCCGAATGCTTTGGGTTGCAAATATCCCTTGTTTTACGCTGAGCTTGCATTCACTTGCTAATGCTTGTTAATTGTTAAGAACCTCATTTACACATCTTAAGTAAAGTGTGTTGCACTACAAGGATGTTTTAGATCTTAGAACTCAGTTTGTTTATCCCCTTACAATAGTTGTAGCAGATTAATGGTATCACAAATGTGCCAGCCCTGTATCTGATTGAGGTTAGTTAGTTCACACAAACTTTGTTTACTGATTTTTATGTAGTTAAATACTTGAATTTTCTCAAACTTTCAATATAAAAAAAGAGGATCTTTATTACCTGTACTAGTAATCCATTTTACATGCGAGACCCTGGAGCACAAAACCAGTCATGAGTAGCATGGGTATTTTTCTTTTATGCCAAAAATCTTTAGGATATTAAATGAAGACCATGTTCTGTGAATATATTTTGTAAATCTCCTAGCCTAAATATATGAAGACCTTATTTTTAATTAGTGCTATGCATTAAGAACTTGATTTGGACAAACTTAAAAGGTGATTTTTCTCTTTATTTATTTATGTATTTATTTATTTATTTTTTGGATTCAGATTCCAGATTTTCAAATAGTTATATCTCAGACAAATAGTGTCCTATTCTAACAAACCACACATCAATGGAAAACTTTTTTATTCAGCTTTCAGATTATGTATTAATCTCAATTTCCAAAAACTGACTTTCCTAAAAAGATAATTTTAAAATAAATGCTGCTCTTTAACGTGTTGTTCCGTCAGGGTTTCCACAAAAATATTAGCCAGCACAACTCTTTCAACATTGGTAAGAAATGTTTCATGAGCATGAAACATATTAGACTAATTACTGAAGGATCACGATACTGAAATTACATGTTAAGATGAAAAACAATTATTTAAAATTATGGTATTTCACAATATTAGTGTTTTTACAGATTTTTTTTTTTTTTATCCAAAAATCAGACACGTGTGTGTGTATATATATGTATGTATATATATGTATGTGTATATATGTATGTGTGTGTATATATATATATAATATATACGTATATATACACACATACACATATACACATATATATATATATATACACACATACACACACACACACATATATATATATATATATATATATATATATATACACACACATAAACATATACAC
>JAUMHR010000063.1:3286889-3296954 GCA_032361145.1 Enteromius fasciolatus | reverse complement strand
CACACATATATATATATATATATATACACACACATAAACATATACACATATATATATATATACATATATATACACATAAACATATACACATATATATATATATATGTTTGTGTTCTAATATATATTGTTTGCTTTGGAATGGTTGGCTAACTTACTTTCAGAATTCAGGTAAAATCTTTGCAGTTTGTAGCCGATGCTTTAAATGATGGTCTCGTTTCAGTGAAGGATTAAAATGCTGAATACGATATGATGGCTGCTTTTCTGTTTTCTTGTGAGTGCGCGTGAAAGAATGCAGACTGAAATATGTGGTTATTTAAAAGGGGGAAAACCTTCTGAAAGTGAAGTGTTGGCCCATTAAAGTCAGACACCCAGTCTGTGGTAAGTTCTTTAATAGACAGAGACACAGAGTCCGATGACAGACAAGCATTTTAATGAGGTGATATGAGAATAAATCAAAATGTCTGCAGTAGTTCCATTTGTTGCTGTGTAATTCCTTTAAGCGAGTAAAGCCGAAGCGAAATGGCGTAATCACATTGTTTGTTTCCATCGCTCCCTCTGCGAGTTGCGTTTCTTTGGGAACTGGCATCTGCTGTTGATGGGAAATTTATTTGCAAGGCCTCCTTGTAAATCAGCTGTGTAAAACAAAACCTGAACACACCAACTAATTAGTATCAAACAGGCTGAAATCCATAATGGTTTGCCTTCACTCAAAATGGTAACTTTAATTGGTCGTAAATAAACTCTCGCTGTTTTGTGTGAGTTGTAAACAGCTGAATGCTTCAATTAAGCAGAAATCCAGCGCTGATGTGTTAGGAGCAGGGTGAAGGAGAGGTACTGACATATGGAGATGATCTGCATGCCGCCGTTCGCAGTCAAAGCCGCCTTTTGTGGCGTGCGTGAGAAGGGGAGATAAATTTTTGTGCCAGTGTAATATTATAGTGACTCATAAATAAATGGTTACCCCTTTGGTACTAAAAGTTTTCATTAAAGTGGCCTGAGTTTCGTTATTGACACCGTGGGTTGCCTACGCAGCCAGAACGAGCTAAAATTTATCAGAGTGCTTTTCTGCACCTAATAAATCATCTAAACAGGGGAGCCATATGGCAGATAAGACCTTGAGAATGGGGGCTTCAGCCGAGGAAGAGTCAAGTCGCCTGAAATCGGAGCGCTGTTTTCTCTCTCTCCTCTTTCCTCGGAATATCTCTCGCTTATTTTACACGCCATTTTCTTGTTCACCTTATCACCCCTTTGTCACTTGTTTTTCTACTTTTCGAGCGGGGGGGGAGAGAACGCTGTGAGCGAGGGAGTGGGCAGAGATAAGGCAGAGAGAGAGGGAGACAGTGAGAAAGAGAGGGTCCAGGGAGGTGCTCTGACTGATGGGGAGGGATGATGTATGTAGCGGCTGTGTCCCCGCTCTCCTCTGGCCCTTTGTCATTAATCATGGCCATTAGCTTCTCTCTCAACTGCCTTGTCTGCAGCGGCCTATCAAAAAGCTTGCTTTTCTCTCTTGCAGCCCACACCAGCAAAGGCCTCACGCTTTTGCTTTTCTGTCAGGGTTTTTTTTTCTTCTCTTACTGCGCCTCAGACGCTGATTCGAATGTAGAAATAGATTCAGACTGATAATAAAGCAGGGTGTCTCCATCCAAAGTGAAAGACCTGCAAAAAGGTGGGAATCAATCATCTCTGTTGGTCTCTGCTTTTTTTTTTTTTTTTAACTGGTTGCTCTAGATATTCCTTTTGCCAAATTAAGTTTTTCATTGCATATAAATTCCTACTTTGGTATGCATAATAAATGCATGTATTTATTTATTTAGCTAATTTTTAAATGAGCTTTTTGCCTAGTCTGTTTAAAAATGCTAATAACTTAGTAACACTATTGAATGTAATTCTTCATCAAATATAATTTCATATCATGCATTTGTAATGTTGCTGTTTTTTGATTTTCAAAGTATTCATTTTTAAAAATGTATTTAAAATAAAATAATATTAATATTGGCTGCTTATTGGTTTTTAGTCCTAACAGCTTTTTGGTATAAGGGTTATCAGCAATTAAAAATATCAAATAAAAATCTAAAACCAATAAACGAACATTTTTGTTCCTTGAAACAAAATAGAAATTAAAAAGTATTTTTTTTTTTTTAATTAAAAAAATAATTTAAAATAATTTATATATATATATTAGAATTTTCAGTATGTCATTTTTATTAGTCCTTTGCATGCATGTCATATATACTGTACATATACACATACATACGCAAAAAATGTGTATATACATACACGCACAAACACACTTTGCAGACACATTTACAAAACAATAATAAAAAAATATTCTAAAACCTTGATATAAAGTGAAAACATTTTATTAGATTAGTTAACAAAAACTATAACGGTGTATCTGTGTATTAACCATGGGCTGGTATTGTGTAGCCAATTAGAAGACACTATGTATGTACCTCCTTAGTTTTAAGACAGTCTATTAGACTTTTTTTTTTTATTTGAAGGGATACAGTGACTACAGTTCAGAGAATGGGCCATACACAATACCGACTTCAGTACGAATAGATATGTGCCCCAGATTGTTCCCATTGTCTGAGCTAATGAGAATAAACAACAGGCCAGCGGAGTGACCATCAGATGTAATAGAGATATATATAGCACGTTGGTCCCCTCGAGCATCCCTTTCGACCTCCCAAACTGAGACTGACAGATATACTAAAGCCCCATCAGCCCCGGTCCCACTGCCACCTACACTACAACACCTGACCACCTCCTTCACCATAATATTCCTTTGCAGGGAAATTATAACTGGCCGTGAGTCACCATCATTATCAAGATATGGGGCTTTTCAAATGCGAGCTGAGCTGTATTGATTTGTGCACGGCTGAAGAAATGCCTCTCTCTTTGGGGTGGGTGGCGGGTGTTTTGTTTACCTCGCAGTCACTGTAATAGACAGAAAAGAGATACAGAATTAGATATAAACACTTTATTATATTTTATCATCAATAGAACTGCCTCTTGAATGCGTTGATGTTTGAATTTGTGAGTTCTGTAATTTTTTTCCCTCAACTTAATTAAATGCTTTTTTTTAATATTTCCCTTTTTTGCACAGAAATGCTTATAACTGGTTTTAATAATTGGAAAAGTCTCCGTTCAGCAAAATCTCCGGTAGTAGTTCATTTACAAAAAAGCTATGTTATATTTTATCACTATCTACAGAGTGTGGTTTCTCTGTCCCGGAGGGTTTATAAAGGCCAGATCAGCACTCGTACCCGGCATGCTTAAAGTGGCTCTTGTTAGGCTACGTGCATGAAGATGACTGATTTTGACAACACAATTTACATTTTTGTAAAAAAAAAAAAACAATCTGCGCCAGCTTCACCGATTTGGGCCGGATTAAGCTGTTTGTCTCCGTCAACAGATAACCGTTGCAATCTATCCCCGCTCTGAGTTTTCCAATATCGCATCCCTCTGCCCTGCCCAGGGGACTGGGAATTGATCGGGAATATAGAGAGCAAAATTGCCGCTTCAACTTCATAGAGACCCACAATTACTGAATCATGCAGATGTCAGTAATTCCATAAAACTGATATGGGGTAATGAAAACATCTGACTGCTAGACGGCGCCTGGATTTATGGCTGCATTAGGGGAAAGAGGCTGAGATGACAGTTTTGTAGCATTGCTCCTGTTGTTTCACACTCATAAAGGGCCAGATCAATTAGCGTCTGCAGGCCGACGCAGCTCCTCTGACAATGCTTTTATAGCGGCATGAAAAATGCATGTGTTTCAGAGGGAGATTTTGGAGCCATTAGGCGTCCACATATATGATTTCATGCGAGTGTACACTTACCGTGATATATCGCGCCAGCGTCATGTTGCTCCGTATCAGCAGTAAAACATGGCCTTTCTCATAGTGCTGTAATAAAACTGTTCAGGCAGCCCCATAATGTTTGTCTTCAACTTTTGACGATTAAAATGACCGAAGATTGATCACCTTTTATATCTGCACATATTGAAGGAGCAAGTCGGCGAAATGACTGCCATTAGTGTCGTATTGTTACAAGTTTGCCTTATATCTTCTTTAACCAAAAAAGTCATTTCCTGTTAATGGGATGTGAGCATGACATTATCTGTAAGGAATATGTTATGAGTGGATATGTAGTTTTTTTTTGATGAGATGTGGATACGGTGAGCCGCGCACTCATTTTTGAGTGATTTATGTGAAGAGACGGAGTACTCTTTTAATATTAATCCTGAAGTAGTGAAATGATCTCATTGTGTCTCCTCATCTTTCTATTTTCCCCTCGAGTCATTACTGTCTTAGCTATCTTCTCCCTTCTTCCTTAAGCCATACGTCTAATTCTAATTAAACAGGCATTATGTCGGCCGCCCCAACCCCCTCTGATGTTATCGGGCCTCTTATTACAGTAATAAGTGTGAGTAGAGTCTCACACTGCCGCCTTGTACATGGTCAGTGGCAGAATGAGTGGGATTTGCATAACCTGTTAAGGAGATGCGTACGGCCCGGCCTGATTGAATTTCACCTCAGCGTGCTGTTAATTAATAATGCTGTGGATGTGACAGGCCTTTATCATGTGCTGCGAATTGGTGATGATGTCTGTGTTAGCAGGGACTCAGGCGGGCGCTGGCATTATGCCGCCAATGGGCCGTACTCTAATGAAGTAGTCACTGGGAGAGACTCGCTCCATGAACAAATCATTACAGGACAGCCCCGCAGTCCTGCCGAAGTGGACTGAAGGAACGGCTGCTGATGATCTTAGAATTAGTAATGCAGCCATGTGGCGGATATACTACGGTAGAATGTGTCAACCAATCAACATGCTACCCTTACTATTGTTTTTAACCACAGTAGATGGATGTAGCTGTATGGTTATTAGTGGGTAGGACTGTTGCGCATAATTTACATGTGAGAGCAGTGAGGAAACATGAAAATACAGATTTTACAGCTATATAATGCAATACCTTTTAAATAGGCTTAATCATCTTTAAGTTTATGACCTGTATTCAAAAGCAAAGAGAAAATAAGTAAATTATTATTATTTTATATTTAAAGGAATGGTTTACCCAAAAATGAAAGTTTTGTTATCATTTATTCACCCTCGAGTAGTTCCAAACCTGTATGAATTTCTTTGTTGTTCCGAACACAAAGGAAGATATATTGAAATGTTTTTAACCAGGCTGTTTTGGGTCACCACTGATTTCCATAGTAGGAAAAAAAATACTATGGAATTCAATGGTGACCCGAAACAGCCTGGTTACAAATTTTATTAAAAATAGATTTTTTGTGTTTGAAAAAAACAAAACAAGTGTTACATACAGATTTGGAACTATTCGAGGGTGAGTAAATGGTGATCAGAAGTATTCAGCCCCCCAGTGATTGTAGTTGACTAATTTATAAAAGTAAGCTTTCGGTTGCATCTAGTTTACAAACAGTTTAGTGAAATATTACAAGTAATAATGTCAGTATGTAATGCAATATATCTATATATTTTTTTTTATATTTTTTGTTGAGCTTTGTCATAATTATTCAACCCCTATTCAACATAACTGTTTTTAAGAATTTTAAAATTGTGTTAAAACACAGTTATGCCCTTTTTGGTGAAAAAAGAAGTTATAAAATAAAGTAATTATTTTGAGCTGTTACACATACATACGTTTCTCCCATGCATGTAGTTAAGTTGAATAGCAAATAAGGACAAGTCAAACAAGCTCTAACGGGCTATAGAGAAGAAATTGTTCTGTTACATCAGAAAGCCTAAGATTTCTAAGACACTGAAGGTTTCTAGATACGCAGCTGGCAGCCTTATTCATAAGTTAAGAATGTGTTGTACCAGAAAACCTTTGAGAGTGTTGAAGGAAAAGCACAATATCACCAAGGGGAATAAAATGTTTAATCGGAACAACTGAGAAAAAAAGTCCCAATATACTGCCAAAGACTTGCAAGAGGATCTGATGAAAAGAGGAAAACATTTAGTATGGCCTTCTTGTCAGGATAGTTCTGGAGCTTCTTGGAGTTCTGGAACTGGAACTTTAGGACCCACGGACACCTCCATCTCTTGGGTCCATGTGGACCAATTTTAGTATGGGCTTGCTTTGCTGGTGCAGGAAGTGGAAATTTTGGCTGGACATCATGGAATCATTATTGATTGGAAAAAAAAATGTAATGAAGAATGTCTCTTTCTGCACAGGATCATAGCAGAATGATTGAATATGAAAATTCCTAATCATTTAATTTGGTTAAAATGGTTTGGATTTGGGGTTTTTGTTTGTGTTAAAAGGCTATTTTATTCAAGGTTACCTCTGAAGCAAAAATATGCATGCAAAACACCATCCTCTTCTTTTAATGTCCTAGCTCCATATGCCTGGGAATGTGTGTATGGGGGCACTGCCAGCTGCCGTGCCTTAATATTCCACCTCTTTCTGCCATCCCTGTCCTCTTGGCCTCTCCCAGTTTTACAGCCAAATTAGGGACCTGTAATTGCCAATTATGTTGATTCTTTTATGATATGAACTCAATGCCGGACTGGACTGAAAAAGCATATTTTACGCTGGCCACAGATGGTTTGAAACATTTAAAGCTGTAATGACACAGCAATCAGCCAAGTGCTGGAATATAGACAGATCCACACTTGGCACAGAGGTTACAGGGATGACATGTCTCTTTTAGAGGGAGGATGTAAGTGTCCTCGACCAGCTAATTTGAGGAGAGTTTGTTTTAAAGGGGTAGTTCACCAAAGAATGACTTTAAAAATGACATTTATTATAATGTAAAAAAGTTGACATTCTTTAGAAAGCCTCCTTTTGTGCTCTATGCACGAAATATGGATTTGAAAAGACATGAGGGTGAGTAAATGATGCCTAAATATTTTTTTTATCTCTTTAAATGCATATGTAAGTGTATTCTTTTTTTCATCCGTTTCCAGATTTCTTCTGTAATGCACCATGTTTACCCTAAATGACCTAAGCTTTGTAACACAGCCCAGCAACACAAAAGCTTGCGTCACCATACCGGCGGTTGTTGTGTTACTAATGAGACCCCACAGTTCAGTTGTGAGGAAATGACCTACGTTAAGACCTTCTCATCGGGCAGATTTCTGCAGGATTGGATACTCTTTAGTTGGTTTTGTTTTAGGTCCAAACCCCTTTTGTGGAACATACTTAGGTGTTTGTGAATGGAAACCATTTCACTGCAGCTGGTCTAGGATCAGATACTCCTGGAGCCAAAGTTAACAATATTAAATAAGTTATTGCTGCTGTTTTAGCAGCAGATTGCATTGTTGCCAAAAGCAATTACCACTGCAAAAACAACCTAACTATGTGTAAATGACCAGAGCTGCTCTGTGACTATCATATTGCAACGGATAAATTATTTAACCTTCCACTAGATGTATGCAGATGAAAAATGACAGATGTGTAAGTGTTCCACCGGTAATGGAATTAGCATTAAATTCCAAAAAAACATACATCAGAAATCCTGCGTTGTTCATGCTCGATAAATTACATAAATATTTAGGCCACTGCGTTTGTCACGCTTCCAGTTGATTCAGTCGTATGAATCTCAACTTAAATGCACTGGAATGCAGTGTGCATTTTCTTTTAGCTTAAAAAAAAAAAAACAGAAAGAAAGAAGACAAACTGAAGCAGACTATTTGGGAAATTGTGATAACAATGCACATCTCCTAGCGTCAGGGTTTGCTAACTGCCCCGAGAAACTTATGTCCAAATATAAGGCACCATTACAGTGTTTTATAGCTTGTTTGCTGACATTATGTAGCGTCTTCAAAGGTAATGTCGGATTCCTCCGGCTTTAAATTGGTTGTACTAAATCAGGTGCACCCTCCATAGAGGACACCGGAGGCTCCTCTACATCTTTAATGTTGCATACCATTCCAGAGCCGAGGATGCCTGAATGCTCTTAATCTTGACTGAAATGGAGGAAACGTCGTGGCGCAATAGTGCTGTCTTCATTTGAAGGTAACTTATGGAAGTAATATATTCCAGCATGCACCAGATCATCTGTGACGATGTAAACATACTCAAGGGGATGGACGGGTACACGAAGATATTTGCTTGCGTTTTCTCAGGGATATAGTCGTTTCCTCTGCAGCTGTTTGCATTTAATACTTGTCATATTTGTTTTAGGTGAATTACCAAGTGCGATTTGTGTTCTTTTGAATTTACCTCGGGCCTCGAAGCAGAGGAATAAAAACAACACTGCCACCATCTTCCAGTTTGTTGCTTCAGCTGATACAATTAAGAAAGCGCCCGCTCTGCTATATCCTGGATGTTTTGAGAGCGAGAAGTAGTGGTTAATATGCAGGAATCGGGGGAAATGTTGTCTCCTTTAATACTCCGCTATTATATTGAATTTAAATCGCCTTAATGGTCCTCCGCACGCGCAATTTGTCTAAATGAGCGCAAGTCATTATTCCAAAACCCCAAGCTCTCCTTAAGCTTTTTTTTTCGCCATTATTGGTCAGATATCTCTTTAAACACAACAAATAGGTGGCCCGTGACAGAAATAAGGTGTAAGCATTCAATACCGCCTCTTTCTTCTCCCCCGATCCCTTTCTCTCAGCAATACAAAGCCATGCATAATGTGCAGTCTGAT
This sequence comes from Enteromius fasciolatus, assembly GCA_032361145.1. Taxonomy (NCBI): domain Eukaryota; kingdom Metazoa; phylum Chordata; class Actinopteri; order Cypriniformes; family Cyprinidae; genus Enteromius; species Enteromius fasciolatus. The sequence continues at coordinate 3,288,324 of JAUMHR010000063.1, read as the reverse complement.
AAGTGTTGTGGAGCACGCCAGCCCCCCGTCCTATACATCACGGTGGCGAGCTCAGCTGTGCCGTGAGAGAAGTGAACTCTGGGATTGGGCTGGCTGAAGTTGATTAATCGGTCGGTGCGGGTGAGAGACTCCAGGGCCAAGCAGTAGGTCCATCCTCGTGGCATGTGATGTTGATTGGCTTTGTCCTGCGCGGCCGCGCTGGAGGAGCGGACATTAAGATTAAGTGATGCTGTCGTGTCGGCGAGTGCTGCACTGCATCATTCGGAGGGAGAGACAGCTGCGGTGCTTAATCCTTCATCGCCAGGGGAGGCCTGCCAACCCGGAGATATACAGCCAAAGATAACCCTCCATAACTTCTGCTAAAGATCAGGAAACTTTGAATTCGCATCCATCTGCTCCACAAGCTCCCCTTAAAAAATGAGCAATTGCTTCTCTGCGAAATGGAAAGATGGAGAGGGATGGTGGTATTAATCGGGAAACAGTTGGGGACAGTGTGTGTGCGCGCAGTGCATGAATAACCTTTACTCCTAATAGCCTTCATTGCGCTCTCTAAACTGTGGCTGTTTGCTGTGTTTAAATGCCACGAGTGCATCCGAGCACATTCGCTGCGACTGTACAGCAAGGTTTCGATGTATCGGGCGTTTGGGAATCGTTCAATTCTGATTGCGAAGCATTCCTTCTGCTTTTGTTAGTTGCGTGTAATTCGATTTATGCATATGTTGCCCTGTTACGATTCAATCCGTTTGATCCCAGCTCTGACCTGAAGCTGCATTTCTAACGTCAATGTGACTGAGCTTTCTTTTCGCGAGAGGAACGTCACTGACTCGCGGGCCTACCTGATTAGGTTTAGTCATCTTCGCTTTTTGCCAGCCGCATAATCGTTAACTCTTGCGTGTGCCAATCGAGCGGCGTGTCCCGCCAGCACCCTGCACATTGTTCCAGTGAAATGGATGGTATTTATTTTACAGTGGCTAGAGGAAGAGAGAGGGTCGTATATGAGAAAATAAATCTAGTGTGGAGCCTGAGCTGAATGATTATTTTCTATGCAGCGATGGGTGGCGTCAGCATGTTTCAGACTGCTGGCCTTTGCATGTTTGCAGCTGGCTTGATGCAGCTGTCAGCCGGTGATTGATGAGTATCATCATTTAAAGTGTAAAAGAAAACGTCTCTGTGAAGGCAGACATGATGAACTGCCGCCTGCTGGCTCTCACAGACACGCTCAACCTTTTCTTCCCTCCCCTTTTCCTCTTCCGTCCAGCCTCTCTCTCTCTTTCTCTCTCCCTCCTTAGCTGTCTTGCTTTCTCATGCATTTAGTCTTATTCTGTGGTGTGAATAGGCTATATTTTGGTGTCTCATTACGTTTAAAAAAAGCATTAGAGGAACCTTTTTTTTTTTTTTTTTTTTCCCACCCAAGAAATAATTGCTTGTATAAATT